>PNEQ01048647.1:0-17187 GCA_003012365.1 Medauroidea extradentata | reverse complement strand
AAGTTTTCCAAAAACAGAATATGATGGAGTAGTGTTGGAGATGAGGTGAGTGACAAGTGGATTGTGATGCGAGGTAGTGTGTTGTGGTGCAGTTGGCATGCCTGCAATGGTTTGGAGGCTAGAAATAGGGTTGCTTGAATTTATTGGCTGTGGTGGGTTAGGAAAATAGGCTGGGGCTGGGCAAGTGGGTTGAAAATTTACTGACTGAATTTGATTGGGGTTCTGAAGTGGAACTTATTGTTGTTGAACGGGTAGAGGGTTAGAAATTGAAGTGGCTGTCTGAAGGGGTGGTTGTGGAAAAGAAAATTGCCGGAACTGTGGTAGATACTGTTGAACATTTCCTGAATGAGTGGATACTGGCAAAATTTGTTGTGAATCTATGTGTACAAATTGGTTCTCAGTAGTGGGGGTGAAATGGGGTGAAATGGCTGGTGATGATGTGGCGCTGCTGCCACTTGTGGGTTCTACCACAACAGAATGCAGTTCTTCCTGCTCGTCGTTAGTATTACTACCTTGTGCTTGGGTAGTTTCAAAAGTTTGGAATGAGGTGGGGATGGTCGAAGGTGGAATGACAGTTGATGAGAAGGTGGTTGTTCCAGTAGTACTCGTGGCTGTATGGGTGTGTTCCCTTCTTTTAAAATAAAGTTGAATTTCTTGAGTGACAGGTCTGTCACTGTGTGTTTTCATTAACATTTTTGTAAAAATTTTTACTGGTGATGTTTTTGAAGTAGTCTCAGTTGAAGACTGAGAAGCAGTGGAAAATACAGGTTGTGAATTTAAATAGGTCAGACGACCTTTCAACAAATCAATACAGTCTTTAGTGTGTTCAATTTGCCGCTGTATTTGATCCAAATGATTTTGTGTTAGGTTCCCTTGTGCCAATAAATTTAAAATACAAAGTCTGTTTAAGACATGTGTAAGTCTCGTTAGAGTTCTGCTAAGACTAGTGGTACAACTGCTGTTTTGTAGTGACTGAGCAATGTCACTTAATTCTAGTAGTTTATTTGAACACATATTATGTTCTTCACTTATGTTCATTTCACGTAGGAAATCTACTGAGGGTTGTATGCCATCATTAAAGGCTATACGTACTTTTTTTCTAAGCATTGACACTAACTCAAAAATGAGCTCATCCTTGAGCAGGTATTCGGGAGTCATATCCGACATTTTTGCAGTAATTAGGACACGTAAAATCAATTAAATGCGTGTGAAACTTCACACATAACAAGTGCACTCTGAAGCACACGAACAAGAAATTATCTCACTAACTAAACACATGTAACATTTAAATAGAAATAAAATGAATAACCCTTTTCAATATGCATTAAAAATATGTACACACTCTTACTAACAATGTAACAAAAGAAAACAAATGCTCTAGGCATAAATAGAAAAATGAAAATTCACGTCACGTAAAATGTAAACAAAGGCCTAGGGAATTCCACTAAGACCTGGTGTAATCAGCATGGTAGAGGTTGGCAGCACTGTACGTGCCCAACAGCGGCAGCCATGATGTGACAGTGACGCTCTCTATGCGAGAGCGGACTAACTCAATGTAAACAAACGTATCGGCAAAAACGGTATATGAAAAGTATAAATAAACAAATAAACTGTCACTGAAAGTTACTAATACTATACAAAACACCATTTAAATGAAAAATAATGCATTTAGCACTTACCTTGTGTTAGTAAATATTGAAAATTATCGTGCTCCAAAAAAATAAACGTCTCGTGCAAAGAGACCAAAAATATTAATAAATCTAATAGAACAAGCATTAATAGTTCAGTAGAACTAGTGTTGTTTAAGAACAAAAGGCAAACTGCCTTATTTAGTAATTAGTATTTAGAGAACAAACTACCACGTTACTTGAAGGTCACGACGAGCGAAACTCGTTAACGTATTTTGTAAACAATTAGTAGAGCACTTAATTAGGTTTTAAACAATACCTAAACATTAATACTAGAATAGAAACACCAAAGCTAACTTAATTGTAAATAAACGCGCCCGCAAAACATTACACACACAAGCTCCACCAGACCACAGCTGACCTCAAGGACGGCCGGCAATAGGACGCGCTCGTAATAAACAAAGTCGCGTGACGCAACGTAACGTTTTAAAATTAAAGTGCCTTAAATTAAATATACTAAACATGCAAATATAACTTGGAAGCTCCAAACATTCAACATAGAGTCGCATTATTAAGCAAAGTTAATGAAATTAACACTTGGTACACACAAATAAAATATGAACAAATACCACTACTGTATTACAATACTAAGAACATGGATAAAGAAAACTTCTCTGGAAAGTAACCACGCAATCTGCTACCATAATGTCGCACTCTCCCTTTTTATTTTTAGGTTTTATTATATAGTCTTTTAACATTGACTCTTGAAAAGCGTGCTGGTAGGGAGACCGGACACAAAATAGGCTGTTGCCTACGATTACTGCTCATGTAGAGCTATCATTACAGTTAAAATTGAAAGAGTAATTCCCAGAGGATATTAATATTTAAAAAAGGAATAAAACATACGTTCAATTGCCAATAAGCTTTATGTAAATATTTAAAGTTTTGATTTTACAATAGTTTGGTTGTTAAGTTTGCACATACCATGATATTAATATTTGAAATAGTTGTTCTTATATAAACGGGGCCTCTTACAAACAAATTTTAGTTTGAATATTTAAATATAACATATAATATAACAAATACTTTAGATTACTTTTTCATTAATATTTCATACAACAGACGCATTTATGTTGAATGTTGAGAAAGAGAGTAACAGACGACGCATTACCATCATAGCGGTATCCATAGTTATTATAAAAAAAATACGTCTGTGAGGCGGCTACTTATCGCCATGAAGAAATGACGCGGTGACATCATGCCGTGGCCAATTCGGTCTGCCTGGTTAGCAGACAGTCGAGCCACGAACATCGTCAACTGAACAGGGAATGTTGAAAATTGCAACTGGCAACTTGCATCTCGGAATTGCATCTACTCCTTGCATCTATTTCTTGAATCTAATTCTACAACCCTCTGTGAACAGAGGCAAAAACGGGAAAATTTAATTAACGTTCGTCACGAGTAAAAGGGAAAGGGCTGTCACGGCGGGAACACTTACCAAAGATGAGGGTGACGAAAACTACGACGATACCATCTAGAAGCTGGTAGATAGTAGAAACTAAGTTCCACTTTTCCAAAAACGGAAACTACGGCACTATTCTATTACAAAAAGAACAAAGAACTAGAGTAGCCATTTAGTGACTACATGTTGATGCTACTAAAGTCCGCGTTACACACGTAACGTCAGAAAACTTGTGTTGTGCAGAAACACGTCTGTCGCGCACAAGGTGATTACTAGGAATGGAAGCTAAGTGACGCGTTGCGAAGACCGCGTCCCTTAAACCGGAGATTAAAAATTTCTCAAGAGATGGCGTGCGCGTGTCGGAACGGCCAGAAGGGCCGGAACAGCCGGACAAAGTACAGTTAAAACCGGTTATGACCGACGGTAGAAGTACCGTGCAAAGCACTTTCTTACTAACTGTACCGGGGTGGGGGTGGTACAGAGTACAACGAACGGCGACGCTACAGAGCGTGGGACTGTAGCAGATACAGCAGAAACATCTTACTTGAAGCTTGAAATACAACACTTGAGACGTGCAGCAAGAAGCGAGCGCTATGGCTACAGCAAGCAAGCGGCTGGCTTGGTGGGCCGTGTGCATGTATGGTCGGTATAATAAAGTTTATTAAAATTCCCCAAAAACCAACATATACTTTACATGAATGACAATATAAATCTCACTGACAAGCCTGTTCTGTCTTAACAGACAATATAAGGAATAATAAATTAAAATATTGACTTAAAAAAATAGTAAATTGAGTAAAACATTTTAATACGGCACAAATTTATTGTAAATTTCTTTGAAATCATTAAAATTTTTAAAAGAATCTTCTTTTGAAATTGATGTGGCACGACCTCCTACCAACTGATTGTGGCATTTCTTTGGAACTGGCCTACTCTGTTTCCTGTATACAATTTCTTTTTTTTTGCAATACATTTTTTACTGCCTTTACTAAACTAACTTCAGCACACGTGCTACCACCTTCACTATCTTCATCAGAAGCCAAAATGCTAAACCTGTTTCCATGAGCAAATGCATCGTAATGTGTGGGACACAGGTGTGACAACTGTTTAGTATTTTTAGCAACACCTGGCTGTTTATGATGATGCAAAGGAGGTGCATCACACGTGTGCGGCAAAGAGGGAACAGAAGAAAGTGGCGGGATACTGATTGTGCGTGCAGCAGTTATGTTACGAAAATTAGGAGCAGAGGCAGTGGACCGCTCACACACATCCTTTACAGGACCAAGATAATTATTAGATACATGTGTAGAAACATTACAGACCAAAGATCCAGAAACTAGAGGCTTTGTTTTCACAGACGTGTGTCTGTCACTAAGTGCTGAGGATTTACCACCACTTTCATTTAACACTATGGCTGATGGTAGAATAGCTTCACCAAGCGAGGAAGATAACTTAAGCACAGAGCTGGGAACATGAAAACAGGAAGGCAGTGACTTGGGCAAAGTTGTCACACCAAGAGAAACATTCTGGGACAAAGGCTCGGTGACTTTTGGTGCTGACTGATGCAAAGGGACAGAACGGTGATGCCGAGAACAAGATTCTGCCAAAGAAGGGAAGTCACCAAGTGAAAAAACAGGTGCAGGAGCTGCTGACTGCTCAGATGAAATAATGGATGATTTGCATGAAGACGATTTAACATGAAGCTGTGACCCTGACAACTTGGTGGGCATGTGCTTGGACGAAGGTTGCACACATTTGGCAGAAGATGGCACCACTCTTCTACGACAAAACTGACTATATGATGTGCAAAGCAACTTGCAACCACGACTAGTGAGGTGAAGTCCATCAAATGAAATCATACCTTGATTGAGGAACGTACCCCAAAGATCAACAAACTGCAAGTCCAAACCCGGTAGGATATTCCGAAGAGTCTCGTTGACGCAAGCTGCTTTGGAATTCAAAGCATCAATGCGCCTCGTAGAGGACTCTCCAAGGTATCCATTTAGTTTCCGGGGCAGAATACCAGAAATCAACAAACTGGCATATGGATCCACACTTTGCAGAATGTCTGCAAAATGAACCATATGCCGAACGATGTCATCCGCACCCTCCCTTGGCACGTTGTTTGTGCCGCAATGTAGAACAACACTGTTGAAGAAAGGACCAACTTCTTCAATCACTGGTACAAGATCCTGAACCGTATACCCTGGCAGCGAAATACTTGTGATGCCATCATCTATATAATTATTAAGGTATTTCACTTGAGAGTCACCTATGATGAGCGCCATCTGAAACTGGTCGAGTAAAATACCTATAATAAAATACCTTTATGCAATTACTGTAAACAATTATTACAGTGTGTGCAGTGAAAGTGGATTTTCCCTGACATTTCAAATCAAACAGAACAAAGTAATTTTTGGCATCACTATCTCCGAATATATATATATATATATATATATATATATATATATATATATATATATATATATATATATATATATATATATATAAGGCATTTATGCTGTGCAATGTCCAGTAAAAAATGCATAGTTACTTCTACAGTTAAGCTAGAAGAACCTTGATGTAGGGCTTAATGGAAAGCAGGAAAATGAATTTTAATATTAAAATTCATTTTGGGTATGACCTGGGGTCATGGAATCAGAAGCTACATCTGAATTATTGACTAGGACTACAGTGGAATTGAGCCACTTTTGTGTTTTAGCAAGTTCAGATCAGCGTATATTCCTTTCAGTCTTGGTGTAGCTTTATCATTGACAACAGAGCAATACAACCTAACCATATTGAGAAATAGCCTACTTTACTAGGTGGACAGGAATTACATAAATACACAGTGCCGTTATCCATTTAATGTTGGAAACAAATATAATTAGTAGCTAGAACAAGTACTACATGTGAGGAAGACAGTGAAGAGGAAAGGCCAACACAGTGATGAAGAGGAATCAAGCACGAGTGTAACGTTACACACATTTAATGACAGTCTACCGATTACAGGAGAATTACCCATACAGAAGAGAAACGCGAGAACAACAAAATATGCAAGGAAAGAAGTAATTAATTTATCATCAGCAATTCCAGAAAGAATATTTCGAATTCCTGCATCAGAATTAGCAGTTTCACAGGAAAAAAGCTGTGATGAAAAAAATATTAGAACAATTGAAGGAAAGGTTTGAAGGGTGTACAGAAAGGAAAGTATGAAGGTGCAAAATTTACTATTTTACCTATAGTTTGGAGTATTAGCAAAATACAAAAGGAATTCCCAACTGCAAAGAACTACATGATCCGAACATCAAAGACGTTCGTGAAAGAAAGTGGAATAATGAAATCACCAAATCCAAAACAATGGAGAAATCTAGACTGCAGTGTCATTGATACTTTTCAAAATTTTTTATTCAGATGACAATGTAAACAGAATGATTCCTGTAAAAAGGACTTTATAACAATTTGAATTGCAGATGCCAAAGAATACAAACAAAAGAGGCTTCTACTAAACAATCTGAAGCCTTGGAGCATCCAGGTGTAAAAATGGGTTTCTCCAAATGTTCGTATCTACGACCTAAATGTGGTTTTGGCAGGTTCTTGTGGGACACATACTGTGTGTGTGCATACAACACACCAATATATTGTAATCCACCCCAGATTAAATGTTTTTTTTTTTTTTCATGAGTGTGCAGAATGTCCAGGACAACACGAAAATCACCAGAGACTACAATGGAGCAAAATTAAATTGAAACTAACATTCAAGCAGTGAGTGGTATCAAAAGTTTGCACCACCTATTTTCCATTTTCACAACCATAGTAATACAATGTCTGAAATGGCATATTTGCGTGGAAGAAACAGCGATTTAAATTGAATTTGAATCGCGAAAGTGATTTTTTTGTGATCTAGTAGGATAGTGTACCTACATTAAAATAATAGGTCGTATATGGTTAATCTTACATTTAGGTAAATGTGTATTTTGTACGTGTTCAATCACTCGTTACTTCACACATTACGTAATGAACATGGTAAATAGTAATGCAGTAGGCTTATGTTATACTGATATACAACATAAATACCTTTTTTTTTTTTGCGGTACGCTAAACCAAAACCACACAATAGCCCAGAAGTATTTTTTGCTGTATAAATTTATGTATTGTATATGAACCTAATATCCGAAATGAAATACAAAATACTATTGATTATACAAGATATGAAATTTGGATAAAGAATCGACGATTACATGCAAAATCTGAGAAACAATATTATACTAACCCGTAAGATTATTGAACTCACTTAAGTTTACCAATATCAGTCCAGAGAGAAACCATTGCAGCATCATGGCCAACACTTTGTGTGGTTATATTGTCAAGTAAATGTATGGGTATTAAATGATTAAATATAGTAATGGTTTGCGCCAATAAACAGGTTTATTTAATGTATTATTGCATATTACAGTCCCCGGATATTGCTCCGATATTGTGCGATATAACAATGTGCGTAACGATAAACTTTTGTAAAACCTCCGACTCAAATACATTTAAAATATAACATGTGTTACATTTTATGATTAACTACTAACGTGTAACCAAACAAACCACCGTAACAGACTTACAAATAGTTTTTTATTGAATAA
Organism: Medauroidea extradentata; assembly: GCA_003012365.1. Taxonomy (NCBI): domain Eukaryota; kingdom Metazoa; phylum Arthropoda; class Insecta; order Phasmatodea; family Phasmatidae; genus Medauroidea; species Medauroidea extradentata. The sequence goes on along the minus strand of PNEQ01048647.1, from coordinate 9,463 downwards.
GCGAAGTCTGGCATTCCGTCGGAGTGCGACAGCAGTCAGCTAGCTTGCCAAGGCTCCGTGTGTGCTATGGCATGTGACGTCACTGCACGTTTCCGCGGGCGTTTTAAAAGCGCTAACTTTACGTAGCTGTAGTTACATCAAATCAACTTAAATATAAAAATTTCAACACACATCGATTTCTTTTTATATGCATGTAGTGTGGATGTTCTCAATGAAATTCACTTAAGGGATTCATTGGAGCAACGCACATACATTTGCAATACACTACCGTGATGAGTCAACAGAGGAAATACTTACTACGGCAATTCATCACCACTGCGGACTATTAAGGTTGTATGTACACTTTCACTATTTCAGAGACTGTTGATTGGATGTATGACTGAATGTTATTGTGATTTGTAGTGTTTAATTAATTGATGGTAGACATTTTTTTGTGCTTTAATTGTCCAAGCTAATTAACTTGTGTGTGACATAGGAGTAATTGTGTGCATAACTAATTGTATTGTAAAAGTTATAGTTGACTGCTGTTTTGTGTTTTTGTAAGCTTGGTGAGCTAGTAAATCAGTAACTTAATTCAACTCTTTTAATTCTAAGTATAAGATCTCTACCCCAAAAAGAACTCACGGGAATTGACTGCATTTAAGTTTTTGTCTAAACTAGTAACAATATTCAATAGCTGCCAACTGCTGTGCAAAGAGATCCTGGACAAAAAAATTTATCGTTATTATATGTTGTATACAAATAAATTTTTAAGTCCATCAATAAAAAAAGTTTTAACAAATAATGTTCCTGAATTATTTAAACATAGAAGTTTCTTGATTCCTTGATGCAAATATCACAAATTTGTCTCAAAGTTTTTTTTTTTTTTACATTTACACAATAGTAGGGTTTTTACAAATTTCTATATTAACTTTCACTTTGACCAAATGTAATTTTCTAAGAAGACAATGACTGATTTGGATGCCTAAATGCCTTTACCAAGCTCCAAGTCCTTGCAAAGTGCATCACAGACATGACGTTACTCATGAAGCTGTTTGAATTAACAGCAACGGCTCATATTCACACTAGAATGCCCCCAATTAGAAGATAGCGAGGTGCATTGATACCTATGTTATTGGTTTACCTCGTAACTCAGTGTGAACGTAAAATAATATAGCGAGTAAACATGACCTACACAGTAACATGGCTGATAACATAGCTCTGTACCCCCGTTCTAAAGTTATCGGGAGTAATTATAATAATTAAAAGGTATATAGAAGTAATTATTTCTTTATGTCCATTGCTATTAATGTAACAAATTCCTATCAGTGGAGCAAATTAACTGTTTATTGTAAAGTAATATGAAAACTTAATTATATACGTATTTTAAGGCTTAATCTTGCACCAATTACAATATACCAATTAAAGGAAAAGAAAATACAATATTCTAGTACTCAAAATTATGAAGTAGTACAGCGTGTGCCGTTAGCCCTGTACTGCAATCTAAGGTTGGGATGCTCTATCGCAACTAAAAAATAGCTATCTGTTTATTTTGATTCAAGACTGGAATTATTAATGAAATATGTTTGGTTATGAAAATGTTTTTGTTCAATATTTATTTACATATTTTGCTGTAATTTATTTTAATTCTTGCTACTTATTATGTTATGATTTCAAGTATTTTTTAAAAATAATATTTAATATTTTAAATTGGCGTAAAAATGTTTGGACAACGGACGGTGTTGTTATTATCACACACGGTTCTCAGAAGAAAAGAGTCGCAAACAAAGAAGAACTGTTGCTCGTAAACAGGGGCTATCTTTCTGCACACAGGTTAATAATTCTAATTTAAATAAAAAAATATTTACTGTTTTTCCTACCAATTTTGTCTTGTGATCCTACATGGGCGAATAAATTCCGCTGCCTTTGCTGTAGTGAATTAAAATGTGAACTTACGTTAAGTTACGTCAACCTGACTTTAGATGGGTGCATGTATTACTTGATAAATGTAAACATGTCATGTGTATGTTGTACATGCTTACGTATGTGTATATTTAACTATTCATGTATTTATTTTTGTTTATAACATTTTTGAATTGATCTTTATAATTTGGATCTGCGTGGAGCTTAAAACAAAGTTTTGTGAAGTGGCGCTATCTCCCTAATCGCGTAAACTTTTTGTTATCCTACTTTTTAAAAACACTAACCCATAGCAAGGAGCTGAGGAGACTGAAATGCTCAGGAATGTGGCTGGGAGTGGGGACAGACGGAAGGCTATGCAGCCACAACCACTACCCTGCCGTTCTGCCTTGCCTTCTCCTCAGCTACGTACAATACTTTCACTGTAGCCGTAGCTTATCAGTTTGTTAAACCACAAGAACTATACTTTTTATTATTAGTACTACTATTATTCATAAACGTTTTTCCTCGTATCAGAATTAATTTTTCCTTTTCAAACGTCAAACAGTTTTGACAGCAGTTTACCATTCCTGTATCACAATTTTTTTTTTCTTCTAAGTTGAATCTGGTCTATAGTTTACTTTTACTAGTTTAGAAACATTTATAATTGAGATTTAGGGTTAATTTGTTAATTTTTGTACGATTATAATTTTGTGTAATATTCGTCTTTATAGTGTTGTCTTTGTATTTTTTTTTTTTTTAGAAAATTAATTGTTTTACTATTACTTATTGTTTTCTTAGCTGTTTACCATATTGTATTTAATCATTAAGTTTTTATTAACATTAACAGATTCCTGTCACTAATCAACATCTTGCAGTTTCCATTTACTGAATAATACCATCTGTTCATTTGAAATGTTTAAAAATCGTCATACTTGTACGGATATAATGCTTCAGCTCAAGCAGAAATGTATGTATATGACATCCCTGGCAAATGTCAACCACCAGAGTGAATGAAGGCTCGTCCGGCAGGCATTCTATTCTCTCCCCCACTAGACACTTGCAGCCCCCCCCCACCCTAGTCATACACAACCGTCCAGCTGAAAGTGCCATGAGTGAGAGTCGGCTTAAACAAGCATTATCTTCAACTATGTTAAATATTCAAAATTATACCCATGTTCGAAAAGATAATGCGCCAGAAAGTCGGTAGGGTCTATAAGGGTCTATATACACAATAGTGTTAGTTATAAAGAAATACTCGTAGATTCTACTGTAAACAAAGATTGCTGCATGGAACAGCTATGCCTCGAAGTTCGTAGTTAGAGTACAAAAACAGCACTTGGTGTAGATTAAAGGCCGACTGATATAAATAAAAACACGGAACTGAGTAACCTTGAAAAGTGTTCTGGAAGAGATTCTTGTTGAGTATGAAGACATAATATGCACTGGGGACTTAAATTTTAATTTGCTGAAGCAGAGTTCTGAAACTAACTTTTTAAACAATATATTGATTTCTCATGGTTTCAGTCAGCTCATAACTTCAACTAGGATAACACTAACAAGTCAAACGTTGATCGACCTCATGATTGTAAGTAGCACTGGTAAAGTCACGTACGTTGGACAATATATGTCAATTGGTTTTACAGACCACGACCTAATTTACCTTACTTACAACCTTCCCACAAAATCCGCAAATGCACCAAAAAAACTTATATGGTGAGATAAGAACTTTTCCCCAGACAAATTCATTTCAGAGTTGAGAGACATTGCACGGGACAAAATATTCTTGGCCAATAAAAATTGATACGAAAGTACGTACACTTAAAGTAGTACACCAATTATCTGACGAACATACGCCTGTTAAATTTATAACACGTCGGAAAACTAATACCCCGTGGATAACAGATAACAGTCATGACTGAGGCAGAGACAGAGCACACAAACAATGGAAGAAAAAAACAGAAATGAAGAGACACACAACAACTATTAAGTTTTGAAAAACTATCCCAAAACTATAATTAGTAAAAGCAAGTTGGGATTCATTATATCGCTGATTGACGTGCACAAAAAGGACACAAAAACACTGTGAAAAAAATCTTAAACAATTTCATGTTGCGGACGAACACAACATTTCCATTCCTGAGCATTTAAAAACACATAACAAACTCAATAAATACTATATAGAAGCCAGCCAGGTCATACCAGTACAGCTCCCTAGAAGACGTCTCTGGTAAAAAGTACAACAGTGTCCGGTTTAAAAAATTAACAGACTCAAGTTTATAGAATATTTAATTCTGTTAAAACACTTGCTATGGAATTGGACTGGATAAGCATTAATATACTGAAACTGTGCACTCCTTTCATCATATCTATTCTTACACATATACATAGTAAATTTCTCAAAAGCATCTCTCTCAGATATAGGGCTTTGCAGTAGTTCGCTTAAGTGGATGAAAAGCTGCCTAGACAGTCGCTACCAGTACGTCTCATTGTACATGTGTGACAGAAAAAAAAACACTTGTTATGGCTGGAGTCCAAGGTTCTGTCACTGCTTTTCTCCATTTACATACACACATTACCTTTATGTCTAAAAAAAATTCTTATTTGTTAACTCAACTAATTTTATCTTACAAACCGGAAAATGTATCTGAGGAAATAGAAAATATTAACGACGATCTTGCACACATTGTAGACTGGTCCAAAGAGAACAGTCTGAAGCTGACTAACCTGAAGTGCTCATATGATTATTGGTTAGAAAAAAAATGTTACAAAAAGTAAACAATACTAGGCAAATTTTAATTGATAGAACAGAAATACCTAAATGTGATGAATATAAAAACTTGGATATTGTTTTCACGAATACTATGGACTGGTCTAAGCATACATATAAATTATTGCAACGATCTTATTACCGCCTTAGACATTTTGAAAAGTTAAACATATCTTGCCTCTTAAGGGCCATATCTATAGACCTCTTTCCAATGACAACCAACTGCTTACCAATGCTTTCTCTATGGAGATAGCAGTTGGTTGTCTTTCGAAAGCCGTTTATAGATACGGCCACGGCCATAGAGGAACAGGTCTGGACACTGGAGTTGAAAATTTACCCCGTTATGACTGATTGGCGCCACCGGCACTCTGGGGTTGCTTTAACATTGCATAAATGGATCTACAAGGAGCAAACTCTTGTCGGAGCTGCTAGGAGAACTGCTAGTAAGACACTATACTGCAATGTTAAAACAACACTTCATTGCTTGTGGCGCTTTCAGTCATAACGGGGTCAACTCAATAGCATTGGTAGATAGGCGAGTGTCCAGACCTGTACTTCTACGACCGTGGTTACGGCCCTGAATCTAAAATTGCAATGATGTGACTAAGGGCAGTACCTATAGACCTCTTTCAAATTACAACCAAATGCTCACCAATGCTTTCTCTATGGGGACAGCAGTTGGTTGTCATTCAAAAGAGGTTTATAATATCGGCCCTTATACTATCCCAATTTAATTACTGTGCCGAATTATTTGTTTCCCTCGACAAAAAGAGCCAATACTGAACACAAAGTTCAGAATGGATGTATACATTTTTGCTACAATCTTAAAACGAGAGACCATCTATCCCAATATTTAACAATTATTAACTAGCTTGATATGGAATGTAGATTTTTATTTCAATTTTTGTGTCGACAAAAACAATACTCACAAAGAAAGAACCAACTTAAGCAAACTTTTGAACACACAAAACCAGGCATAAATCAAACTTACAAATTCCCAGATATCAAGGATGCAACTACCGAAAGTCTTTCAGTTATCTTTCCTGTAGCCAATGGAATGCTCTGCTGGACAATTTAAAACGCTGTAAAGATGAAGTTTTCAAGACTAAACTTAAAGATCATTTGCTAATGCAGCAAAGTACGTGAATATCATGTGACATTTCATATATGGTTCCACTTGAACAGTTACGTTTTTTGTAAAAGTTTCTTTTGGTATCATTACATTTTAACAGACTGACTTGTATTTTTTTACTGTTACTAATTCAGTTCTGTGACACCAAGTTTTTCTTTATTCCTCTGGAAAACAACTCCAATTATAATTAACTTAATATACGATAGTATATCAACTTATATTACGAACAAAAGGCTTGCTTCAAAAGTGTTACAATTTAGTTGAAATTAAACTAGAAGTGGAAAGAGTATGGTGATAACGTGGAATAAATATCAGACCTTGTTTTATTTATCTTTCAGTCTATGATCGTATGCAGGAATAAATTATGTTATAAATGAGCTGTATACAACTTTTGGTCGTAACTAATACTGTGTATGTATTTTACACGGAACGTCTATACTGAATTTATGTTTGTAGCAAACTCCTCTGGGAAGTAAGACATATTTAAGAGGGTGTGGTACATAATACAACACTAAAAGCATTAATCTGTAACTGTAGGTTTCTCAAAGCCAATTTGCAAAAATTAAACAATAGCAATCCTAGGCAATTATTTCAGCCAACGTTTTAAACAAAATTGTTTCCAGTGTTACAAACTTCTGAGGCACCATCTTTGACGCTGGTACCTTGTGCATTTATCTACAATGCACTCTTAAGAAGTGTTACTAGATATTGTAGTATACAATGAAAACTTTTGTCATTGTTAATAATCCAACAAGATAACGTGTAATTGAAGAATGTTTGCCAGTGCCCTGAGTACGAACTCGTCCGGGATGTTGCGATATGTACAGAGTGGTAACAAAACACGTAGCGCAAGTAGTGAGTACGAACCCTAGCAATACGTGTTTCGTGATGATTCTGCAGAGCCGCGGGGTTAACGAATCTCTATGATGTCAATATTTAAGGAAGCTAACGTATACAATAGTGGTGCTAGAATTTAGCTACAGTAATGGGTGTTGAAAATGTGATTTCTCAATATGGTTTCTGTCTTATTGCTACTATTTTTTGACTCTTGGAGACATCTCTGGAAATAAAATAAGTAGTTTTTTTACATATATGCTGACAGCTTGGTAAAAAAATTCTGTAGCATTGGTCACATCAATTATTATTCCCGTCACATTACTACGATTAAAGAAACTCATGGAGAATTTCGTTTTAATAAAATACATTGATTTACACGTTAACAGATTTTTCGCAAACAAAATGTATTGTTTGCAATGATAAACAATACCAACATGCCTTTTTGTTCCAACATAATTATTTTGTCATTTTATTTATTAAAGGCTGAACTGTAAACTATATTAGTATTATGAAGTACAAGAAACTAATTTAAATGTAGCCTTACAATTATTGTCACGTTTGTAGTATGAATATATCTAGTGTCATATTACATACAATTGAATATTACATTTTTATTTTAACATCTCAAATATTTATATTGTACACCCCTGCACCATCCGTTGACTGCAAAAGCACCAACATACTACATAGTTTGGCTGTTGGCCACTAGTGCCATTCCATATGTGAATGTTTCAATTTCGATTCCTCCCAGCCTCCATAACCTAAACGGATAATTTAACACACAGATTTATGCTTGGGGATAGTTAAAAGTGCGGAGCAATGCTCTCGGTAATATTTTTGTATTTATTTTGACACAAACATATCTACTCAACAAAAAGTAATTATTTTCTACTAACATATTTTGTATCACCGGCCATTTCCCCTGTGGAGGCTACCGCGATGTATAAGCGGTGCCCACAATATGAGTCGTGCATTCGTACTCAAGATTTGCGTTCGCTACCGCTGCAACGTGATCAAACTCTGAAAATTGCAGTGCGGTAGCGAACTACAAGGCTTTCATACTCAGCTCAGCTCCAAATGCGGTAAACACAGAGAAAATAGCTTCTCAACTAAACGAAACTTGCGATGTGTAATGTTCGTACTCAGGCCGCAGTAGTGATTAGGCATATCTTCCCAGCGTAGCTCAGCTTTGCTGGGGCTACCTGTTACGCTTGACAATGTGGTGGTGAAAGATGTGATGTGAAGGTATCCATTATGTGCGCCAAGTGAGAGAGGGGTGATACCTAGTCAACTTCCTGCATGCACGAGTGACTGATACAACAAGACTGTGACAGTTTCCTCACTCCAGGTAGTGTGTAGCACTATCCCGAGACATATTAACGGCCTACCATATAAACGGTGACAATTATGCATTACAATACAGCAAATCCTACAGTTCGTTACACAATACACGAATAGAGAATCTGTTAGTAGCTATGTGTTCTAGAAACATTGCAGAATGTCACTTTGTGGTTTAGTTTAAAATATGTGGAGACATTACAGTTACAGAGACACATTTGTAACCTAATGGCACACTATGAAATATAGACAATTTTTAAAATTTTTTAAATTTTTAAAGTATTATATGGCTACATAAATACAAAGTAAAGTGGACATGGCACAGTATACAACTCGACTGAACCAGCAAATTAAATTTTACGAGAAGTAAAAAATTATAAGATTGACCTTGCGTTAAGTACTTGAAATTATGTTCCGGATGTTTAAATTAGAATAATAGTTTTAAACCACAAAATATTTAGTGATTTTCACCAACACCTACAATAATAGGTAAGTTTACTTGAAATTATTGTAACATGAAATCAAACGGATAACCGGAAAGAATAGGCTACCTCTTTCGTCTCACTGCATTCTCACGAGTTGGTAGACCCCAAATTTTTTTAACGTTTTAGGCACTGAAACGAAAAGAGCGATAAGCCAGATCTTAACATGCCCGCCCAACACATCACAAAGTACTAAACAAGTTGTAGTGCTTATAGACTACGATGTTTATGTTTACATTTTCATAATTTCCTATGTTGTTACTTTTCATTATTTATTTAATTTTAAGCCCATACCTCATATTTACATTTCTTTTGTTTATATTGTTAAAAGTCATAAGGTTGAGCATAAAGTTTTGTTTACATTTTAAATAATTATTTTAACTAGTCAGCCTGCTTAATGTGTAGATTATTTTATTTTTTAATTTTTCCACAAAATCAATTTATTTATTACTGTCTTTCATCTTGTTTACAATTTCAATTAATTTGGTTTGTAGCTATGAATATTATGAATTCGCCCTAACTGTGGAATTTTTTTTTAAATTATTTATTTTTTCAACAGAGAATGTAATGTATTACTAATGTGGTTGGAAGTAAAAGTCAAAGTCTGAGGATTGCAAATGTATTCATGAATTATGTTGCCTATTAAGTGATGTAGTGTGATGTTTGCTGAGTAATCTCTTGGTGATAGGCAGGCTAAACCAATAATTCTAGGGTGGTAGGGAAAAGGCGAATAAGTCATAAAACATAAATTTTCAGGAGAGGCAAAAAACTGTTGTTTCCTTTGTTTATTTTAGAATCGAGCCACAACTGACATTACCTATTAAAGTTGTAACAATGTATGTGTTGTACGTGTTTTCCCCCAAAAATGTGTTTTACAAGTAAATATTCCATGACTTATCTCATATTGACCTAATAATTGGGATTGACATGTTTGCTTTTTACCTTTACCATGACTTATCTCATATTGACCTAAGGAATGAGATTGACATGTTTGCTTTTTACCTTTGTATTGTAGTGTTTCGACTA
>PNEQ01048646.1:0-17187 GCA_003012365.1 Medauroidea extradentata | reverse complement strand
CAAAATCGGAAGATGGCGTCGTCAATTACGGTCAGGCTCTAACTACGAGACAAAAGGCTGGCGAGACTTAGCTTTATTCTTCATGTCGGTGAGCGAAGTTCTGCGCCGTCTGGAAGTTCTCGTAGAACTGCGAGGAGAGTGTTTTCTCCGCGTCCTGTTCCCTATATCAGCTCACGGGCTGACTGGTGCCGGCGAAATAGTCTATATACGCACCATACGTTCAGACGCGGTAGTACAAATCTGCTAAATATCCACAAATTATTGCTGTCAGGCCCTCTTCTTTCACAGCAAACAGCAATTCCGACACGTCTTCGCCTAATCAGGCGGCCTGATGCACAATATATATCTCGCAGCTAATTAAAATCCTAAAACGAGAGCACGCACATCGCGTGACTCTCTCTCCTATAGTCGCCGTCCCAAAAAGCCTCCATTCCTCGTAGGCCTATAATGCATTCAAAACGGAAACATCAGTCTCTTCAGCCAATCAAAATGCTACCCTTCAGAGTTCTTTCAAAAAGTAGCAATGTCGTGCCTCGAGCCACCTCCAAAGCACTCGCATATCTGCACTCGGTAATTTATAGAGAAATTACTTCAAACTGCACTTTCTGAACTAAGCCTTTCTCTTAGTACTCTTATTGCACTAAACTAAAATAGTTAACCTATGTCAGCCATCTCAAAAATAAAATTAATTTAACAGATAAAACTCAGAAAATATAATACTCGTAAAATAAAATTACAATGAACACATCTGACGTGATAAAATAGTATAACAGGACTTGAATTTGGTCATATGTTACAATATATATGAATATAAATGTATATATGTATGTTTGATATATATATATATATATATATATATATATATATATATATATATATATATATATATGAATATACATGTATGATGTATATATATGAATGCTGTATATTATAATATAGGTATATGAGGTAGCCAGGCTGTAAATGTATACATGAACACAGTCTAATCCTTTTTGATTGGTATGCAACGATCTTCGAATGGTATTACTGTGGCTTACATCAGAATGTAGACTATCAGAAGGTACAAAGGAACAAGAATACGCGGGGCGTTCCACTCGACAGGTCAAATGCCTCGAGGTCACTTACTGTAGGTCAATCAAGCTTTCGATGCTCTTGTTCTCAACGAAGAGTTGCGAGAGCAAGTTGTTTGCTAGTGATGTTGTGGTAGGTCGCTTGCCATTTTCCTATGTTTAAATAGTTTGTTATGTCTTACCTTCTATAGAATTTTAAATAATGTTTATGATAAAGCAAGAAAACTCTGACAAACATTAGTTATGTTATTTGTGACTGACCATAAATATTTGTATGTATAGACAATCGCTCACCTTATTCGGTAGTGATACATTATTTAAGAGTGATAAATTAAGGCAATTTAGAGTAGCTCGTAGTATTTACTAAACTTTTACCTGTATTCTGAGCCCGAATTAAATAAAGATTCGGAATTTCTGAAGTTATCTTATTTTTTCAAGTAATTGTATAAATAATATTACCCATAGTCATAGTGATAGGAAATACGATGTTATTCGTAGTTTTCATTCGTAGTTTCGTCTCAACATTGCAAATTTGAGAATTAGTAAAGGTAATGCGTGATTACTAGTACGCAATTCATAAATTTTACTACATCTAAACTTGTATATGAAGTTTGAGGCGCAGTTATATTAAGGTTAATTCTACTACAGGTTAGAAAAAATGTTTTCTCTTGTGGCAGAGTTTGGCACAGGGAACATTTCTGCCGCTAGTTTCACTGCTATCGCTAAGGGACCAGAAAAATACGAAACTTTAGTAAAATTAGATTTAAATAGACTTTAAAATTACAGATATCGTTTAGTTTAATTTTAAAGTGAAAATATACCAATTTCGCGTTTTAAATCATCAACTTTATGTAACTTAAAACTTAGGAAAGCTCTGCGATTGGTCAGTTTGCATCCATTAGCTATACCAGCGCTCAAGTGGCAGAAATTTTCCCTGAGACTAACTTTTAACATTGATGATTCTAACTTGTAGTAGAATCAACCTTTTTTTTTATATTTAACAAGTCGTCTGATAGGTCGGTGTTAGTTTCAAGACCTGTTATGCGTTTCATTTGCATCGTGGTAATTTAGACCTGGGTTGTTTTGAGCTGGTGTCATGAAGCAAACTTCATACCACTCACAACGAAGCAGTGATGACTTAATGCCTGCAGGTGGTGACCTACTTCTCAAGCAAGGGGTTCCGCAACTACGTGTCAGAGGGGAGTGTAAGCGAGGTGCAGCGCGGTGCAGTGCCGAGTGGCGAGTCGGACACTTGGTGTCGTGTTCGCTTGCCTGTACCGCCTGTTCCACCAACCACAAGGTTCACCAACTGTTGCAAGCTCATGGACATTGACTACCGGCTTGATGTGAGTACATTCCTGCTGCAAACAGTATTGCAAGCTGAGAAACTTTAAGACCTCTAAATTTTACATAGTCTCATTTCAAGGGAATGTATTATTTTTATTATACACAACAGTTATAACATATTTATAAACAAAATGTATAATGTAATTTACTAATAAATATTACTTTCATGCATTGCCTAGAGTAAAATAGGTGATTTTTAAATTAACAAGTTCGTTTATATTTGTAGTAAATTTTTATACCCAATACTATTTTTTGCATAAAGAATGTAACAAGCATCAATAATAAAATTGCTATGAAAATCCGTGATTCAGTGTAAGGCCGGGATTCCGATGACTTTACTTTCACTTATCACAAATCCCTTCATCACGTTCACGTGAACTTAAGGAATTCAATGAGGTGCTACATTACGATCCTCCATGTAAGCTGTGCATACAATAAAATATATCAGGAAACTATTCGTCCAGTGCAGGCAAAGAAAACATTACTCAACAGAAGACATTAATTCTTCTGAAAAATAATTGGCTGGGAAGATCGTGTACTTTTCGTACACATATCACTTTAAATTAAAAGCTAGATATTTATAAGCTACACTGCGTAAAAGTGAACGTAAGCATAAAGAGTGACGTGATCATGGCAGGTCCCTTTCAGATGTGTTTGTCGAGGTGTCCTGCTTACATGACAGTGTAACGTATGGAAGTCATCGTAGTCCCGGCCTAACTCTTTCATTATAACCGCACGTTACAAATGTCCAGTTGCAATGCAGCATTCATTGAACCCTGAAAACGACAGAAGCATACTTCACGTATATGAATCACTGTGATCTAGTTGTAAGGGTAGCCAACCCCTAATGAACAACAGAGTTATACAGAAACCCTTCCTGTTAACACTGTTATGTTACGTAGGGGTATTTGGCCTTTCGCTGCTGCAGGTCGTTAGTCAAGAATTATTATGTGGGAGACCATACTGGTTGCAGTCTCGAAGTGACGTTAATGAATTCTAGACTTAATGTGCTTGCTTACAAATCTGTAAGGGCTGCGCAACCTGCCACATGGGATATTTAGCCACCTCTCTCTAAAGTCCAAGAAAGAACGAGTTCCAGATGTTAGCACCAGGAAATACCCAAGTTTTGGTTAAGGCTAATTTTTTTTCGAATAGTGTACACAAAAAGTATGGGAAGACACATTCTTTGCCCCCCCCCTTTTTTTTCTCCTTTTCCGAACCAAAATGAGAGAGAATTGCCCCTTCTGCAGTCTGGCTTTGGCACTACTGTACAAAATAATTAAATAAGAAAATTATAGTCAGAAATTGCATTACCATAACAATTTGTAAACCAGAGGAAACAGCATGAAATAATGACATCCATGTGTGGTTTGGATTTCATTCTTCAGTATGCTTTATTAAGGATATGTAACTGCCCCTTTTTATATAGGGCGTTACACGGGATTTCGAGCACTGCGCTGGACAGTGCAGACACCTGATTATGTCGTCTCTAGGCCCGTGATGGTAGAAGGCCTGAATGTGGGTATGTCGGGTGTCGCAATTAACAAGATCGTTATACGTTACGGTGCGCGTCTCACCCATTTATTGACATGTTAATGTCCCACACACTATACAGCAAGGGTGACGTCGCTGTGGGGCACTCACGCGTGCTCGCCGGCGGCCCATGCATAGGTCTCTAGCCTACATGCATCTCTAGTACTCGTGCTCTCATTACTGCGCGCCTACGTCTATACACGCGGACGTCTTACCACACTTGTCATGATAGTACTAAAGACACGTATGACTGCTCGGACTGCTAACTAGCAACTGACATCACAGCACGTCTTACTTCGCGGGCGTATGACTGAACACTCTTACAACACGTCATGCCTCGTGGGCTGCTAACTCCGAACTGTCTCGCGCTCTGAGCGCGGTGGGGGCGGGCCGGCTAGCACGCGGCTGACGCCTGAGTTGTCGCCTGACAACTAGCCAATGGCGAGCGGCGAGCTACTGGGTGTAGCGAACAAAACTATACGCTGGGTGTACACAAGTACTTACAGTCCCTTACAGATATATGATTTTAAAAATTAAAGCATTCACAAAATAAAAAATAATAATTTGATGGTTAAAACCACAATTTTCATTTTAAATAAATTATTTTCTTGCAAGCAGTAGGAATTGCAGAGAGGGGTGAGTTAACCAGCACAAAAAATAATTAAAACTACAATTTGTTCAGAAAATGCTTTAAAATATAAACGTAAGACTTAATATTGTATGCAGTGCATATTCATATCAACAGTGTTGTTAACGTGACAGAATATAACAACATTGTCTTGAATAAACAAATACATGTTACTTAGTACAATTTAAGTATTTGATTAATTGTTAACTTATTCGGTGTGAATACGTATCATTACTCATTTATTCCATTTGAATATGCTAATAGTTTCTATTTAAGTCCGAAGTAACGACAAGTAAATAAAAAATTTCCGTATAAAACTCTTGAAGGGAAGAATGAAAATCAAAAATTGTAGATAGACTTGGCTTAATTAAGCTGTAAAAATTAGAGGAAACACTACGCACACAAGCAGTAAATATCATGAAATATAGGAAGCCATATCATGATTATAAAATTCTTCTTGCTAAACGAATTTTTATAAATGCCAATATTAATTTATTGAGCAAGAAAGTTTCCTAGTATTAAATTTTTAAAAATGTGATCAACTCATAATCTCTTGAAAATGCAGGCATGCTTTATTCTTTGAGCTTTAGCTTACTGCTGCAGAAATGCTCGGCCATATCAGATATTCAAGTCGAAATTAGGCATATACTCTCTCTTTAACATACCCATGAAGAAAGGTTAATTTAGCATTAACCTAATAGGCAGTGAGGCCTAAGTCAGAGTCATCGATGTTTGAGCAGTCCACCATAAATAACATAAAAAAAAACAATAATTTCAAATTTATTCAGAAATTTTCGTATAAAAATATTTATGTATAAGCTACAGTCTTCATTTATTCACAGATTTAAGTGGATGTTTGAATATTCGTTTCACAACGCCGTTTCGGATATTCTTTTATAAATTCAGTAAAGGTGTTTTGTGAGTTAATTGTAATAGTGCACATGAAAACTTTCTAAGCTAACAATGATGTATTGTGGCTCAGGTGAAACAAGGTAAGGGAGGCATGGGTATACAACAATGCATGCTCTTACTAAAAGAGACCGTTCTGGATTTTATTAAAATTCATAAATATCAGTCTACAAAGATAGGCCAATAATGCCATTTGCAGGCATGCTGTTTCGTTTTTTTTTTCTTTTTTTTATTTCACTCTGTAGCTCTCTCGTCAGGTATTTCAGCGGGTTAGTGGGGCGTGATCTAACAACTAAATATGCCGAGCAACGCGAAACAGTTTATTCGAGCACTTGCACTGAGGTAGGTAAGGCAACTTAGTAATAATAATGACTGGAACTTGGCACGAAAGACTTGGATGGGGGGCGGAGGAAGAAGCTCTAAATGGGAAGAATGATGGTAGGTTATTTGTGTCTACTTTATGTCACCTATCAGGTGAGTGAGGTATGATCGTTGTTGCAGTTTGTGGTGGAACTGGTAGGAGAACCAGAGCCGCTGGTGCTGCAACTTCCCCTCCTGGTGGGCAGCATACCTCTGCAGAAGCACTTCAGTGAACTGCTGCCGGTGCGAGATCTGGAAGGCTTCATCCAGCTACAAGAACTTCCGGCAACCGTGCATGCCAAGTATACCGACCTGCGTGAGTTAACATCCCTTCCTCTCATACATGGTTTAGGCACCAGCCTTCTAGCATTGTCTGCTGTCCATTGCATAAGTACCTGGATCTTCCATACCACTTCCTCGCGAGGTCAGTAACACTCTACCTGGACACTCGGTCCTGAACTGTACACATATTGGCTTCTGCCCCATGCACTCTTCAACGTATTGTATGGAATATGTTATGTGCTGTCTTTCTGGGTGGGTGACTTTTCGTCCAGAATTATTCACGTAACTAATAAACAGCGAAATAATCGCAAAATAAACAGCAATGTAGTTACTTTTTTTTTGTAGTTTATCTTGCTCCTTGCACTGCGGAAATGTGAATAGGCAGTAATAGAACACTTACAGGAAAATAACTACAGTTACTGGACAGCGAAGTTAACATTTATAAATGGAGTAGAGTGAAGAACTCTACTTGGATTCCGTGCTAGTTGTAGTATATCTGATAGTTTGAAGGTTCGTGCTCGTGTTCCACGACTTCGCCGTCATACTAGTGACAGTACTTCCTCATCCTGTGCCTTATCCCGAAGACTTACTACATACCTTTATCGTGTAGGTCTTGCCAAGTTCACCCATGCAGACTGTCGACCACCCAGGCTGTACACCTTATAATGCCTCAATGCTACACAGGCTTAGTTAAAGGCAGTCGCACAGATAAAGATACGCCCTTTATAACTGCGTCAAGTCCATAGTCCAATGTGGTTTAGACACTAGGCACCAAATTGACGAGGCCGAGCTATCCCACCTATACGAAACTGTTTCGTATAGAGTCCTCTTACTAAGCGGACCAGACCAGTGGCCCTTTTCAAGAAGTATAAACTCTTCCAGGCTCCACCGCACCCCTTACCGAAGAAAGCACGACCGATCGTGCAGGGCAGGTACACTTGCAGTATTGTTATGTAGGTTTCTGGACAGGAGCCCATAGGTGGAGCCATGATGTCACGACTACTATTTTATATTTGACCTTGACCTTGGACCCACACCTTTGAATATTGTACTTTTCCTTATAGCATATAATTTTAAACATTCAAAAAAATTCAGATATTTTAAAATTTTCAAAACTTAAAAAAAATTGAAAAATCCAAAAAATATCTGAAAAAAAAAATAGAAAAATATTTTTTTGTTATGCCATCTTCTATGTCGGCGACCACCATCTTGTTTACTTACTACTTTCCATCTGTCATTTGTTGTTTGGAGCTGCCATTTTGGCACAATCACTGAGGGTGAGCTTGGCAACATTTGACTTAGCCACCATGTTGGTACTGGGAGTCGCCGCCAACGGCACTACACTTGTTCGATTGATCGATTTATTTAACTCTTAGTCATCTAGGCAACGCTAATGTCATGCTATATGTAAGGTTCACAAGCCATGCAGCAATAAATCACCATATTTTTTTATGTTTATAACTCCAAAATGACCACTACATAC
This sequence comes from Medauroidea extradentata, assembly GCA_003012365.1. Lineage (NCBI taxonomy): Eukaryota > Metazoa > Arthropoda > Insecta > Phasmatodea > Phasmatidae > Medauroidea > Medauroidea extradentata. The sequence goes on along the minus strand of PNEQ01048646.1, from coordinate 9,575 downwards.
AAAATTAATCGATATTATTAACGTCAAAATAATATATTTTCCTCATATTTTAATTAAATGTAAGTTTTGCTTTATTCCACACATGACCGATGTCCAATAAATTCGGTAAATCAATTATTTTATTTTAAAATAATATTTTTTTAATTACTATACATGCATGGTAATATTCATATTTGTCCTTGTTATTTATAGACACACCCGTTCGATATCCGATAAATTCAATCAATTTAACACAAAAAATTTTACATACACATGCCACTCTTCGGCCTTCAAACGTAGCGACAACACCCGACCCCTACCTAAGCCAGCAAAGAACTAACTATGGTTTTGTAAGGCTATGCAGTTTTACAGCACCACACCTCACTCTATCCCCCTCCTGTTCTCCAACTACAGTCTCACTTATGTTTGTGTCGGAACCTGTCCAAGTTAAACTGGTTTCCCTCCTCTCCTCACCGCGAATCATCACATGGCCTTGCTATCTACTCTACCACTCTGTCAAGTTACCTCTTGCATGCATTTGAGCTACTTATTGCCATCCACACATCCCAGGACTCCTCGGTCTTCTCAAAGGTGAACTCCCAAAATGACTCTCTTAGAGTAATCTATTTTAAAAAACGTGGTACTAGATGAAAGTTTTCATTGCTAATAGTGTTTTGACATGTCACTTGTTTTGGGTTTCATTGGGCTTATTTTATGGTGCTTGGGTGTAGTAATATTTGGGAGGGGCTGAACTGTAAGGTTGACTTTTCACATACTGCTTATAAGTTAATTTCATCTGATGTAGCAAGATCTTGGTTGAGCCCAATCGAGAGGTAAGAACATTAGGAAATTGCTAACGAACACTTTTAGTTACTAAACATTGCACAGAATTTAAATGTTCATTAGAGTAGTCTAACTGCTTGCTTTCTAATTCTGAGGAACAGCAATGCTTTTGTCCACTTAGAACCAAAAAATTTGCATATATAGGTTCAAATTTAAATAAACTATGTTTATCTTGCATATAGAGAATTAAACCGGTAGAAGTCATAAATTCTGTACCGAGAATAAAATCAGAACTTACATCGGGAGCCACTAAATAATTGAACAGCTAAGTAAAATGTGCAACTTTATTTTGATTATAGCGCTACATGAAAATGGTAATGCATCGCTAGATGAAGCATAACATTTGAGGCTATTTGGTTCAATTAATTTTACAAGATTTAAAGATTGCAAACGCTCAAAAAGTCTACAAACAATGATAGTACGAGCTGTTCCAGTGTCTACCGAAGCGTCAACAAGTTTTCCCAATACAACTTCAAGAGTAGTAACACCAGTCTCTTCACCAACAACATTGGGAAAATTAATCTGTGATAGCCCATTTCATTCCTTCGGATTTACAGCACGGCCCTTGAATGGACCAAACAGATATTGAAAATGCTTTCACAGCTGGAAAAACTGGTTCATGTGAGCATCATACAGAGAATTAGTTGTAAATCGCTTGCGAGAAGGAGCACTCAGTTCTCCTCCTGGGATCATATTTTTCGATACCAACATTTTGGTACAATTATGGCACAATGGCGTCCAGCATCTTTGTTCAGGTTCAGAAAGGTTAGGTTTTTGAGTTCGTTGGGATTATGTCCACGTGAAGATTTTTCATCCACTATTTAGATGTTGCTGCCTGGATTTGGAGGGGTTTTTAATTTTCTGGGTGTGAATTTATTTCCTTTCTTATTTTCTGACAGGATATATTTTTACTGATCTGCATATATGATGTTCTTTGAATAAATACAAATATTTTGTCCAAATCAGGAAATGTAGTCGGTTTGCCTACAAAAACCTACTTAGAATGCTCCTGCAGAGCTAAACCTTCCTAAATGGTTTCCGCCACTTCAACTTCTGGCAGCTGTAATCTTAATATGGTGGCAGCTTCACGAATGCTATTAATGTAAACTGATAGTGACTCATTAGTAGATTAGAGCCTGTAAAAATATCTTAATTTTAGTTGGGTGGGAAGCCGAGAGGAAATAAAAAAATTTAATATTTCCATTGTGATACTGATCGAATGAGAATGCTTGAGAAATTGCCAGCTGAGTTCTGTCTGCAAGAGTGCCATGAGTGAAAGGATAAACAATTTCCAAAAGGTGTGAGTCACGAATAATGTTGCTTTGATTTAATTTAATTATACATTTGAGGAACTCCAAAAATTTTGGAACTTGTAAACAATCTGTGACAAGGATTTAGTATATATATATGTTCGAGTGGATGTGTGAGTCTTCTAAAAACAAGGGAAGAAAATGTTTGGACAGAAGTTCCTTGAGGTACCTAAATTCAAAGGAGTAGAGGAAACAACGCCATTGTTCGCACTTGATTTATGCGAGTAAGTGAGTGAGTGAGACATTTTGGTCAGCGCTTAACATCGGGGTCTTTTTAGCGCTGGTGAGGGGTGATATGAGGTGAGTATGGAGCAGCACCGGAATGAAACGAGAGATCCCCGAGAAAACCCGCCGACCAATGGCATCGTCTGGCACGATTGCCACATGTGAAAATCCGGGGACCAAACCCACCGGGAATCAAACCCGGATCGCCTTGGTGGGAGGCGAATGGTCAGACCATTCGGATTGATGTATGTGGAGAGGTAGAATGTATGAGATTAGGAATAGACATAATTTGACCCCGATAAGAACTGGATACAATGGACAATGGATATGCTTGGTAGGTATCAGATGTAAGACTAAGAGTATATGGTGACAGTAGGATAGGAAACCAAAAGCTTAGTCAAAAAGGCTGGGTTATATTTTTTTATTTACCATATGTGTTATTACAGTTAATTATGTTAACAAGTATGGCAATTAATATACTCAAACATATATACATTAAAATTAATAAACTGTAGAAACCTATGATGGGTACTAATGTAATTAAATTTTATGACAGGGGAGAGGGAGGTTTGTGCTCAGGTCCAGACTTGATCACTGGCATAAAAAAACAATCTCTAGTGCTTGTCACATGTGCAGACTGGTCGGGAGGTAGAGGAAAAAACAAGATCACGTGCTGTGGAGAGAGGGGAGGAGAATAAGGTCAGATTGTTTTTGATACAAATGCTAGTGATGGATGAGAAGAAGGTAAAGCCATGGCATGTGCTCATAACTGTAAGGAAGGAGTTAGGCGAAAGGGCTTAACTTGGACAGGTTCTGACATGGACACTAGTGAGTGAAATGAGATCGAGGGGAAGGCAAAGCCATGTGCTGAGATGAGATGGGTAGGACGTAGGAGCTAGTTTAGCTGGGACATGTTTGACATGAATGCGCGTGATGCTGGGAATGTTGAATAGAGGAAGGAGGATTAAGGTGGAATGGGGAAAGGCACTGTAAAACTTCATGGACGTACAACTCATAATCAGTTTCTTGCTGGCTGTTCTATTGGCGAGTGCTGTCTGCCATATTTTAAGGTCGAAGAGTTGTGCGTGTAAGTATAAAAATATTTTGTTAAATTGATTGAATTTATCTTAAATCGGTAGGGTGCAGCAAAATGTGTGTGTGTGTGTGTAGGCTACACATACCTTTAGGAAATAAATATTATGGATATTATAATTTTTAAATTTTTTTAATAAATGACCTTTAAATAAAAACTGGTCGATTTAATTCATTGGAAATCAATCGGTTATGATGAAAAAATAATATTTTAATAAATTGATCTATAGAATTTATTGGATATCGATTATGTATGGGACATAAGCAAATATTGCATTTACATAAAATACAAGAAAAGTTAATTTTTTATACACTTGAAATATTATAATGGTGATATATTGCTGCGTGACTTGTGAATCTAACGTACAGCAAATATGTGACTTAAGAATTGAATAATCAATAATCGAGCGAGTGCAGCACCCATGGTTGTGACTCCCAGTACCAACATGGCTACCAAGTTAGAAAGTTGCCTAGTGCACCGAGGCTCGTGTATCTAGACGGTGGATCCCCATAACAAATGACAGTATTAAAGTGATAGGTAAACAAGATAGTGGTCTGCATTTCGTAATATAGCGGAATGAAGAAACAACAAATTGGACTTTTTTTCGGAATAATTTGGAATTTTGAAATTGTTTTTCATTTTTAAACCATGCGTCTGAATTTATACCCAATAATATGATGACTCTCCAGACCTCAAGTACCCTTCCCGCGATATCACCAAGCCTCGAGACCTACCAACCTAGCCAAGCCATAGTTGGGACATACGATCTGCCCGTAGGAAAACTACAAGTTAAGGAACACAACTGAATTCCAGTTGTGGATAATCACTAGTGCACTAGTTGAGGGTGGCCTCCTCTACAATTGTCTTAGTACTCGTTACATTAACCACAGAAAGAATACTTCTGGGTTCCAGCCATAACTCATGTGGAAGTGGAGTTGGATGTGAGTGGGAGATGCTATATATTCGCATCACTGCCTCATTGCCGAAAAAAAGAACATTGGCCAAGGTAGTAAGCCGACCAGGTAGATCAATGTGAATGTGGTGAACCAACACACACCAAATACTCACAGAAGTTTCTCCAAAGTGCTAATGGCTGTATATACTCGTGCTGCTCGAAGAGTCCCATTAACCTGCAGCAGCGATACACTAACTCACATGAACACTAATTGAAGGGCTGTCTACCAGACAAAGGCCTCGACCCCATCCTGGCCCACAAGGCCAGAAGAGTCGTGAAGGTGTTTGGTTCTACGTCACACGTCTACAAAACTTTCTGGAGCTTTTCTGTCTTAACCCGAAGTGGCTGAGTAGCGGTTTAAGTAATACAATCATGTTTAAATCATACTGTATTGAAATTACTGCATTTGTTGTACATAATTCAATTAAGAGGGATGCATAAAGGGACAAAACATCCTAATTCACTGTTAGCTTACACTGACAAAATTTTCACATACCTCACTCACAGTGACGCGAAAAACTCACTGACACGAACCGAGCAGCTACCAAAAATTATCACAGGAAAATTAATACAAACTATTGAAACTAGCGACGGTAATATCAAACGTGATGAGTGTGGTTTAGGTAGAAGCTCCTGAATGAACAATATGAACACGAGAGTGGTACAATAAGCCTCATTTTCTTCTTCCCTTAACTTCACGTGTAATTTACACTAAAAAAAAAAAAATAAATAACTGCCATTTAGTGGTTCTGGTAGTAAATCTGTGTACTATAACTTTCTCACCTTTCACATTCTTTATCAGTGGTTACACAATATATTATTTTATATGGTCGATTGCACTTATCATACAGTTACGCTGCCATATACCTGTATAATAAACTGGCATCGTCATCTAGTTACCAGAATTTTCTGTGCTACCAAACATGTTTTTACTGCAGACATTCATGATGTCAACTGATAAAGTTTTTCCATGAAAAATAATATTAAATTCAGTTAATGAGATGACCAGCCAACCAAATGTTCATGACTCTCTAGCTACTGTTGCAGTAACCCAGCGAGCACGGAGCATCTGAAGAGACCAAGCATTGCCAAAACCTGCTAAATTAGCAAAAAACCCATTTGCTACAACCAACTGTGCTGAGACTGGAAGAAGCTCGCCATTTCGTCCACCACTTTATGTCGTGTGCTGTAGGTGGAGCAGCGAGTTTTAAGTGTTTTTTTGGGGGGGAGCATACTCTGGAAATCTAACTTTTATGGCAACTGGGATACGTTAAACAGTGTGGCATTGTGTTTACGACTTTGTGATGCATGTTGCAGCTGAGAAAGTTATCAAGTAATGTGCATTAATACCACCCACCATCAACACCTACTGCTACAGTTAGTTGAGGTCCACTCGATAGCATGCCTCCCTCGATGTTCACTACCTTTACCTTATCATTACAGCTAGGGTAGTAAGCAAAGAGTGTTGGGGTACTGCGAATTATCAGACCCATTAATACTACTTCCTGGAGTGAATTAGAAAGAACACAGCCTTCGTGTTTATGTCTTTGTCTCGCGTGTTTCAGCCGGGGCAGCTAGTGATATGTGTGCTTGGGGACCTCGTGCAGTCGACACGTACTACTACCGCCAGCTAGGGCGCGCCAGGGATCAGACCACTCTTGTTGTCAGCGGCACACGACCACAACCCCGGGACATTGTGTTTGCTCCTCGTTACATCTGCTACCTGCGTCGTGCTGCTCACTGCGTAGGTGAGTCTATATCCTGCCTGACCATCTGAAACTAGACGTATGATTGTGTTTACAGTGTTTATAACTTTCACCACCGCCGAGCGAGGTAAGATGTTTGACTGGTATTCGGGAGGGCCCTGGTTTGATTTCCTACTCTGGCCATACTGATTTTTGTGTGGCATAGTTTCTAGAAATAGGTCCAATCAATGGTGGAATTGTTCTAAATGTAATAGCGGATTACTCTGGCAGTGCCTGTCCTTTGTGTATTGTAGCTTTAAACTGTTTGTAAAGTCGTCTTAGATAGATAATAAACCATCACCTCTGTCCATTCAACAATTTTATGCTGTTTTTGTTTTGGCTTACCAATAATCCAGTAATGAGTGTAATCTTAAGCAAGCCAATTCCGATTCTTTCAAATGTAGTTTATGTTGACTTTTCTGTAGACTACAAATAATGTGCTTTTCAGTTATTATAATTTGAGTGTTTGTTTCAGCTGTATTTGTGTTGCTCACATGTATCAGGAAGGTGAGTTAGTGAGAGTATAAAAATACCCACAAAAATTAACATCAATATGCATCAATAAATTAAGGACTACAAGATGATCCATAATTTGTGTTGCAGCACTCAAAGGCTGATATGACACAGTCAGTGAAACTGTTTCTAATAAAAATTGGTTCAGAAACAATTACTTACTTTGTTACAGTACATAAAATTGTGATGATTTGAAACCCGCAATACATGCACTGAAAAGTAACGGCTTCCTTCGCTAATGTACAATCGTCAATAACAGAGCAAGCTGTCTTTGGTCGCTGTCATGATGTCTTGAGCAGCCTAAATATGAGTGGCATAAATGTGGAGTCTCGTACATAGTAGCCGGGTAAAGCCCCACATAAAGCAGCACGTCTAGGTGAGGTCAGGATAACATGGTGACCATTGCACTTCTCGGTCGACTAATGGCTGCGAGAGTCACTATTTGTCTCTTGGCCATTATGTTGACTCGGTCAAACCAGGCACCTTCTGTTGTGGATACATGATAGGGTCATGAACGATGGCTAGCCCACCCATGTACTTTTACGATTTGCAATGAATCGACAAGCTTCCGACACCATGTTTACTAGCAATTGTTGTTCCACAGACCATGCCTCTGTGGCCAGGATAAAACTGGAAGAATGTAATGTAATTGGGTTTTAGGGTGTCTCGTGGACAGCAAGGTCATTAGAGACTGTGACACACTACTTGGTGCAAGGACAGGAACTAGAAGAGGAGTCGGGCATGGCCTTTGATAGAGAACCATCCACGCATTCGCCTGAAGCGATTTAGAAAAAGACGTGAAAAACCTAAATCAGGGTGCCTGGAGCCGAGGATCGAACCCTGGTCTTCCCGAATGCGAATCCAATGTGCCACCATTGCACCACCAAGTTCGGTAGCACACTATATTGACATCAGGTATTTTAAACAAAAACAAAAAAAAATATTTGGCATTTCACGAAAGCACTTAGCCAACCCTTGCGATGATTTGTCTTTAGAAAAATACCACAATATTGGTCATTAAAGAGACGAACAAACTAACAAAGCTAATGGAGGCCTATAGACTATATATTGACACAAGATACGTTCTTGACAGGAAATGCATATCATAGTCAAAGTGGTACACTGTTAGCATGAGTGTTCAAACACAATCGAGTAGTTAACCAAAAAATTAAACATTTACAATAGTGGAACTGTTACTTAATCATGGCTGTCTAAAGAAGGAAGCTAAGAAAATAATTTAAAAGTAACTACAACAATTTTATCATATGTAAGTATGTACACTTGAAGGGTGTTTTTCAAACAATGGTACAAAAAACATTTAAACACTTCAGGTACAACTGAATAATAATACTTTATTTAAAAGACGTAAAAATGTCGTAGTATCCTACCTTTAGTCAGTGACATGGGTTGGACAGTTCGAAAATTTTGCCAATGTCCCACAGGCAGGAACCAGTCACCAAGACAAAAATTTTAAGCACAACATTGGATATATAATGTATATAATTTAAAATATATATATTATTTAAAATAATTTCAGAACATATTGACTTTGTTTATTGCATATGCAAGTTGCATCTGTCCAAGTTCTAGCATAATTATTTAATGAAAATATCTAGTTAGTGTTTGTTTATCTTGCATTTCTTCGAGTCTGACAAGTATAGGTGTGATTTTAAACTTTCTAACTTTCAATAATAATCACTGGTTAATTACAAATATTATTAGTTAGATTTTAAATATTGCCAATTATTTATATACATGTATGAATATATGATAATGTAATATGCATACAGAACAAGTTTCTATTTGACACTTTTTGTCATATAATAATATAAGAGAAGTAAAAAAGAGCCTTCACCCAATTGTGTGTTTGGTTATCCCGACAAGAAATTAAATAGTAACTTAATGCACCGTGTATGGTATCACAAAAAATTTTTTTTAACATTGCAACAAAAATATAATCTAAATAAATTTAGCGCAACACTTTTATGCTTTATACACTCAAATTCACGAGGAATAATGTACCACAAAATAACCTGAAGAAAATTTCACTTTATTAAAGTTCTTAAATATGTTTGTTGGTAAATTGAAATGGTACTATGACTGGTCACATGTATACTGTTGCAGACACTTTGGCGCGACGCTCAGCCATACAGTTGCCACAGATAGTGGTGACAAGGCCTGTGGCAGGTGGTGCTTGCGTCAAGCACCACCACGACAAGACACCACTGTATAGACGTCACTCAGCTCCCGGTCACCTGGTCGCCTGCCCCCAGCAGCCAGCATCTTTGCTGCCTGACCTACAAGAGTGATCTCTGCCCATAGCAAAGACTACCAGTGTCCACAGATAGTAGTGACAATGCCTGTGGCAGGTGGTGCCTGTGTCAAGACACCGCTGTAAACACGACACTTAACACCCAGTTACTTGGTTTCCTTACCCCAGCACCCAGCGTATTTGCTGCCTGACCTACAAGAGTAAGATCTGCTCTTATCAAAGACTACCAGTGTCCACAGATAGTAAGGACAAGATCTATGGCAGATGGTGCGTGTTTCAAGCATCACCAAGACAATGCCCTGCTGTACATACAACACTGAACACCCAGTCACATGCTGCCTGCTCCTGGTAACCTGGCCGCCTGCTCTAGCAGCCAGCGTCTCTACTGTCTGGCCTTCAAGAGTGAGCTCAGTTCCTATCAAAGACTACCAGTGTGCACATATAGTAGGGACAAGATCTATGGCAGGTGGTGTCTGTGTCAAGCGCCACTACAACAGGACACTGCTCTATAGACGTCACTCAGCTCCTGGTAACCTGGTCACCTGCTCTAGCAGCCAGCGTCTCTACTGTCTGGCCTTCAAGAGTGAGCTCGGTTCCTATCAAAGACTACCAGTGTGCACAGATAGTAGGGACAAAATCT
>PNEQ01048645.1:29442-53950 GCA_003012365.1 Medauroidea extradentata | reverse complement strand
AAACGTGGCAAGAAATTGAATATCGCCTTGATGTTCTACGGGCCACCAACGGTGCACATGTAGAAGTTGCCTAATATGGCAAAAAAAACTTTATGAGTTGCACATAATGTTCGTCCAAACCGCAGTTTGCTAGCATTTGTAGTTTTCTAGTTATGAATTTTTGTAATGAGGGAAAGACTTTATGGACACCCTGTATTTTTTTTAATTAGACATTGTGGTTTTCAAAAGTGCTCAGTTTATCGCGAACGGCCTATAACAGTACGGTATTATTCACGAATCAACAGCCCAAGGGTTGAATTACAGACGTCAATATTCCTTCCGGATACTCAGCGCCTAAAGCCCTAAAGTACTATTTTTAGCCCTTTTCACGTTCATAAACCGGATAGAACAAAATATGGGACGTTTAAAAAGTTACTGATGTGAATTTTGCTCATGACAAAATGAAACCAAACCAACTTGATAGATATGTCGATCAACCCCGGGATTAACCTGGTCAATACCACGTTAAGTTGGCGTTACCAGACAATACACGCAATCGGATGCGAAGGAAAGTGTTAACACTGTACATAACCAAAAATTATGTGTGTATACAGAGCTCAAAATATTGATGGGAGGGTTACGAAATGAATTTATTGGATTTGGTAAGATAAAATGTGGGTTGACAAGTACAGGTAGAGGCAGAATAGGGTAGCCAAAAAATTAGGGAAACAATTTTCTCATTCAAAATGTTAATGACCCTCAACATCGTGTTGTACTTTCGAGAAGTTTTTAAAAATGTTTGTTCCATAAATACTATCGCATTAAATTGAAAACCCCGCGAACGATGTCGCGAGTACCAGCTAGTACGTTAATATATTTGTGAACACAGTTTATTACTTTTGGTGCTGTACTTTAACACAGTGTTTAAGATTTTTAAATCGAGTGCTTTGTCTGAGGACATAAATAATCGTATAAAACTCTGTTTATAACTCTACTGCTGCCGTCGCATTTAGTAAAATATTTCACAAATATGTATTGCAGGCTCCAATTTTAATTTCAGCTGAACCAAATGTTCCCTATAAATTAATAATCTAACAAAACATACCTTGTCTAACACTGCAAATGACCGTTTCTACTCTGGCACTTCACCTTGCAGGCAGTAGTCTTCGAAGTAATGAATGAGAGATTTTGGTCAGCACTTAACATCGAGGTCTTTAGCGCTGGTGAGAGATGAGTATGAAGCATCACTGGAATGAAGGGGCGGGGGAAACGGGAGATCCCCGAGAAAACCCGCCGACCAGGGCATCGTCCGGCACGATTCCCACATACGAGAATCCGGGGACCGACCCCGCTGGGAGTCGAGCACGGATCGCCTTGGTGGGAGGTAAATGGCCTGACCTGACGTGGTATTGATGAGGTAAGGTGACTGCCTGAGTGGACTTTTTTGCACTTTCTAAGACTGTACGAAGGTAACTGGTAAGGACGATCCAGCGCGTACACCACGCCTCCCCCTGACCTCTAGGCTCAAGTCAGTAGCCGTGCAGTATTATCACCAACTCGTCTCTATGAGACACTCAGGGCCGTATCTATAAACGGGTTTCGAATGACAATCAACTGCTATTCTCATAGAGAAAGCATTGGTGAGCAGTTGGTTGTCATTCGAAAGAGGTCTATAGTTTCGGCCCTCAGTGATGACCCTGTTATTGTATAACGTATCTGAAAATAATAACAATACACCCATTTTCACCACTTTCAGTCGCTAGAAAATGTGCTTTAATGAGTAGTGGTGATCCTGAAATGGGTATGCACACGTGTACGGTACCTTGGGAGCTATTCCTAAGCAAACATCATTCATGCGGGACGAGCAGTTTTCAAATAATATTGTAACGAACGAAGCTCTCCACGTCGCTCGGAAGCCTAGGTAGGCGACCACCTTTACGGTAAAACATTTAGCCTATTTAAATCGGCAGGATTCTGAAAGTAAGTAAAGAAAAACTAAAAATAAGAACAAAATTTAAGCATAATCTGTGACAACTTTGTGAGCAAACATGTTGCCAGAGTGATGTGTTTCTGGCGAACAATCCGTGATGCAGTAATTTTGTAAACACAATTTTGCTGCATGATATTAAGATAAATGTTTGCGTCACACTGCCAAATAATTGCAAAGAAATTATGATAAAAACAGTTTTCTATGATTTATATTTTGGTTTAAATGGACTATGAAATTTCTACTTATTTTAAAAATACTTTTAAGCGTAAATTTACCAACCACATCCTCTTAGGCCTGTTCTACAATGACAAGGTAGCGTATGAAAGTGTATGTATGACATGCAAACAATACAATCAAACGGAGTACGTACTTGCAATCTATGAAACGAAACATTATTTCTAATTAAAATGTTTTGACATTACTGAAAATTTTAATTAAATATTTATAAACAGTTATGTATGTTAAAAGAGTGTTTTCTATGAAAATATAAAGGATAACAGCCACTTATACAGGATGAGTCGGGAGGAAAGGTACATGCTCTGAGGGGTGATAGTACTGGTGATTCTGAACAAAATGTTTCTAATAAACATATGCCCATTTCTTAACCGTTTCAGAGAAACTTAATGAAAACAACAAGGAACGGGATAAGTGCAGATGACGGTAAATCACGATACTGTTATCTTATGTTTTGTTTAATAGTGTACATTTCCTCACAAAACATGTTCAAACACTCCACCGCCAACTTCAGTGCATTTTGCTGCTCTGATAGACAGCTGCTGTGTTGCAGATCTGAGCTCATTAGCACATTTTTTTACTTGAGTACAAGCATGATAAATACGAGCGAGAAGTTCCTCTCTTGTGTCCACCCTGCGCGTGTAGACTTTACTCTTAAGGCAACCCCACACCGTGTGGAAATGTACACAATTAAACAAAACATACGATAACAGTATCGTGATTTACCGTCACCTGCACATTTCCCGTTCCTTGTTGTTTTCATTCGGTTTCTCTGAAATGGTCAAGAAAAGCTGATCGACAGCTGTCCTACGTTACATAAATATGCAGGCACTATTTGTTAGACATTACGACTGTCGTAAGTTAATTTCAAAACCGTATATCTATCACACACACACCTACACACACACATCAATACACGCAAGTTCTTTATACTAGAGATCTTAGACAGGTAAATATTTTTATATAATATCCAGATGAATGTCAAATGTTACACATGCTATCCACTCGATTAGCCATAGGTCTAAAGTAAAAAAATTAATGACCAACTAGTTTTATCATAAATCACATGAAAAACAGATTCGAGCAAACGACTATAGAACAGCTGATTGTAGCCCAAAACTGCCATGCATAATCAAATGTAATTTTTAACTTCGTTTTGAAATGCATCAAACATTATTAGAATGTGTGACAGTAAAGGTAACTTACCTACAAACTTTGGAAATTAAAAAAAAAACACATACACAAAATTAAAAATGTACCTTATATATATACTGCAGTGAAAACTAGAAATGTTTAACTGCAATTGTTTGTTGGCGTGCTCGTATAATGGCGGGAAGTTACTATGAAGAACACTTAGCCATGATAACCTAAACGTTCATCTGAAAACCGACACGCAAGAACAAGGTTTTAGAAGGGAATCAAACCCTGTACCTTGCCACTTGCCTTGGACTTGGAAGTTTACATATTTAACGCTCGTCATGTGAAATAGTAGCATGTTACAAACTACAATCCAACACAATAAAGGCTAATCATTTCTCATTAAATTTTTACCTCATTTTATTTACTTTTTTGCTGCTGTGGGGAAGAAGAAGGAGATTTATCCAAAATGGAAGCTTTTCTTCAATGTCTACGACGCTCATGTTGAAAATCCAACCGAAGTATAGCATCGTTTCCTTGATTGTGAAGTTGGGGTAGAGAGCCACGTCCTACAAGCAAATATCACTTCTTATAACCATGTTAAATTAATACAGTAAAAAAAATACAAATGTTGATATGTTGCGAGTATGCCTGCTAACTCGTTCATTCCATTTCGTCACATCATCAGAACTGGTGTTTTTCTCTTCAAAATCATAGGAGCCAGGGAAGCGAGTGTTTCCCTGTTCACAAAACTGCACCATGCTCTATCAAACATACATAAATATATTTTTTCTACGGGTGGAACTATTTTAAAACACAATTTGACAAATGTTACAGGACGTACAACGAACATTCCAGGTGGTTAAACTTACTATTTTTGGCATACACCACGGCGTCTGTATGTCGTCCTAAAAAAAAATATTAAGTTTATGGTAAGGCTAGAAATTTATCTCTCTCGTGGTTCTCTGGGACAATATTATAATAATACAGAGACGCGTGTACAAAATATTTCGTATTTATCATTCCGTCCCGTTGTAAAATTCCTTTAAAGAATTGAAAAAAAAATATTAAATAATATCGCATTGGTAGAGCTAAGAATTTGTCACGAAAAGGTTACTGCACCAGTTTGTTTCAATGCCTTACGTGCACACAGGCAGCTGTGCTTCATGGTTATTGGCAGCGTATAATTGTTCAGATACATCTCTCATTTGGCGGCACCATTCATAATATGGTTTTGTGACACCTACGTCTGTGATTAGTCAGCACAACCACAAGACAAGTGAGAGTCTAAAATTTTTTAAGAAATTTATCGAAATTTCCTCAAATTTACCAAATATATCAAAAATTACGTTAATTCGATAATGTAGCAATGCCTAACTAAATCAATTTACAAAGGAGCACAACTGCCTAAAGCGACACCTTAGGTACAAATAAACATAAATATAATTTAAAAAATAAATAAACAAAACAGGGAGTTAAAGCGACACGTGGAAAATCTATTGATACGTGAACACAGATGTCGTGTAAAACAAATCTGAATACCTTAAGGCGATTCTAAACATCAAGAAATCAACTTTGAATTTAATTTAATTAGATGTATACCTACGCTACTTTGATACACGTTTCTTAAACTTGGCTTGCACCGACTTCAAATATTACAATAACTGTATATCACTGTCCTAATAAATCGATCGTATTCTAAGCAGTCTAAAAATAATGTAATTAGTTTTTACTTTTTTGTGATTTTTTTAGAGAAGTCGGTGTTAATATTTGTTTAAAAAAAATTTATTTCTTGCTTCTGTAGAGTTCCGGTGCGTACCTTCCACATTCGGGCTATTTGTCGTTAAGGGGGAGTCTTAGGTATGTTTCGTCGAAGGGAAATGTTTGATAAAACAATTTGAATAAATATTATGGATCAAAAACTGAAAATACAATAAAATTGTCTAACATTCTCTCTTTAAGAGTGTGTGGTGGATAAATATACGCGGAAAACATAAATTGATTTCTACGCTTTTTTCGAAGCCAATATGGATAAAATACTCAATGACCATCCTAGATAATGGTATTTGCCAACTTTATGAGCAAATACTTATCCAAAATTACTAATTTGTTACGCGTGATCTCTAGCACCGCAGTTAAATGCACGAGATTTCGGCGTCAGAGATTGTGCCTCAGAAGTTCGTAACACTGGAAACAATTTCGTTCAAAACGTTGGCTAAATCTATTGTCTAGGATTGCTGCTGTCTAATTTTCGCAAATTGGCTTCAAGAAACCTACATTTATAGATTAATGCTTTTAGCGTGTAATTATGTACTACGCCGTCTTAAGTAGTTTCGCTATGCCCTCGCAGTCGAAGTCAGTCCAGAACGTCCTTGACCATAATTAGATACCTACCGAGTCTTGGATTGTCATAAACCTGCCAATATTTCAATCACGCGCGAGAGGTTCACGCTATTAAAATGATTTTCAAATGAAAACCTGAGTATTTTTTATATTCGGTTATTACAGTTGCTCCTATAAAAAATTATAAAAAAAAATTACAGTTTTCCACTTTCATAGATTTTCTGGTTTCAAGCCATTATTTTTCTAAAACAGTTTTTAATTTTCTTACTAGAAAGTAAAGCGTAGTGCTATATAAATAAACGTCCGCTGATAAAATATCTACTCGAAAAAAATATCATCGAATTTTGTTAGTAGTTCTGATTTTATTGAAGACTGAGTATTCCAGCCGTCCGCTCGACGATGTACCTTTCCATACCTCTTAAGCATACCAAATCTCTTAAAACTCATACATCATACACTATTATAACATCCTACTAAAAGCAAATGTAAAATAGAATAGCATCAAGCATATATTAAATTTTGTGAATTTTAATTTTGTTAGTATTATTCATCACTTGCACCAAATAAAAGGATAGTAGCTGTCATTTACTTAAGAAAATATAATATTGCAACCATAGAAATAAAATAAATTAAATCGAGACAGACGCGGCCGCGGTGGACGAATGGTCAGACTGTTCGCCTCCCACCAAGGCGAACCGGTTTCAATTCCCGGTGGGGTCCGTCCCCGGGTTTTCTCGGAGAGCACCCATTTCCCCCACATCTTCATTCCGGCGCCGCTCCATACTCACCTCATGTCCCTCTCACCTGCGCTAAAGACCTCGATCCTCGATGTTGAGCGCTGACCAAAATCTCTCACTCGAGTCAGTAATTATGGATTCACCTGGTTAGGCACTGTAGTTCTTTCAATCTTACAGCACTGCTTCTGTAAAGCTACGAATTTCATGTCGTCAGACAGTGAGTTTGAATGTGAAGCCTTAGTAATAGTAGCTTCAGCGACATTCTGCTGGCATTGCTGGAGATGTTACTTGAAAGGCTAAGTAAGTGCAAGGAGCAATCGAAGAGATCGCAAACACGGACCAACAGGTCATTGTCAGTTGTCACACCTGAAAAAGACATCGACCCAACCGAATAGGCAGCGATAGACAAGCGGAAAAGCTACCTTCATAATCCAATCAGTTGTCAATACAACAGGAGAGATCATTTTTTCAGCCGACAAGGTTGTCGCTACATGCAAAATATAAACTCGCTAGTACAGCCAAACATGTCTTTGATACTGCCAAAAATGTCGTTTCTACGTGAGTGTTTCATGTAATCAGCTCTCTATTAAAAGAATCGACATTGCAGGTGGTCGTGTTACCTGCCCTAATTCAGGAAGTCTTTCGCACCACTCTAATTGAAGCTGACGACGAAAGCTTATTGTCCAATGCTGAAATTTAATTTTGCCAGCACGTGACTTCAAGGCATTAGACGAAATGATGTGCACAAACTTACGAACTTTCTGCTTAAATTATGGCTTATGACCCATGGTAGCACTATAACTCGGACTTCAGCCAACGAAAGGCATATGTCAGACGTGGTGTTGCGCAGCCACAATCAAACAAACCGATAACGTAAAAATTCTATCTAATTTTCTCATTTTCGACCTATTTTTGAAGCAATTCAAAATTAATGATTTTAGATGTAAACCTATATCCCACAAAGAGTACTTTGCTATTAGAATTGTACATATTTAGTATATGTAAGTTACATTCTAGCTTCAATTTTTCCACTATGTCTGTATGTGGGTTTATCACTATTATCATTCATGAAACGTGTGGCATACCCATGGCTTGTAAAGGCACATGGCCAATATTCTTACACAATATTATGTACTTGGTGTAAGCCTCTCAGTACGTTTAGTATTGATTGTTTGATGTGTAATAACATGCGAACTCGCACCGATATTTATAAAATACGTGATTCGATACACTGTATCCAAGCACCATATTTTTACTCGTTTCGTATATTTCAGCGTTGATACCTTTTAAAATGTCTTTATATATTATATATAACAATTGATGTCCCGACAATTTCAGTGAACCAGTAGGTGATAGCAATTCATCGACCGTAACGATAACGATTCCTAGAGGGCAAATCTTAAGCGACAAATAGAATACCTAATTATCATAGGCATATGAGTATACTGCTAGTGAATGAAAATAAATAAAAGTAAATAATTGAAATATACTAACAGAATTATCTGGACGATGTTGATACGGCTGCATGCATTACTTCCACATATGAAAATTACTAAAAATATTAAAAATTTAAAAAAATAGGAAAGCAGCATTATTAAAGTGGGTACGTTTTTTCAGATCACATATTTGACGTTTCATTGTATTGGAAGAGAAAAAACAATACATCTATAGAAACGTCTTTGATTTTTTAACTTGTAAATTAAAAGGAAATCGTGCAATTTTTGTAAGATTCTGGAAGTGTTAAAACAAATTACAAAACTTTCACGAATTTTCCGTTCTATTTGCAGATAAGTTTAATATGGTTGTCAAGGACGATTACGTCATAGTATAGCACCTCATATCTACGACTTCAGGAATCTACATTTTGGCTCCGTGTCCGAACATAACCGTACTACCTTCGTGTGAATTTTGTATTCTCAATTTTTGCGTGTTATGTAGTTTAGTAGGCTATGTTAACGTATGCTACTGCTACAAAATTTCGAACTTTTTTGCAAAATATTACTATGTAAAACTAATAATAACTATTAATTTTAATTAGATCAGCAGCACTTTTTCAGTGTTACTATATGAATTATAATTTTTCATATAAATCATTGCACAAAACCTAGCACAAATATTGATGGTGCATAACTACTGAACACTGAGTGAATAACATAGCAAGCAAATCTTTAGTTTATGTGTTCTTTAATATTTTTTTCGTTGATAACTGTTTTTTTTATTTTTTTTTATTGATAGCATCTTACTTACTACCTTTTAAATGTGCATAATATGTTCTCTGTTAGTATTGATAGTAACTTCTTAGCTCTGGCCAAGATGCGCGTTCTTATAGCTTACTTTTGTTGAGGAGATCTGGTATTCGTTTACGCCTTTGGAAGTATGCTTGTGTCTCAACTTGATGCTGTAGAATTTTTTTCATATTCAGAAAATTTAATTTCGCTCGGTATATTGAATACGATATATTGCCAGAGATACGGATATACGAGGATAATTAGATGAACCTTCGTGGTGTAAAAAAATTAGTCAGTTATTTGATTTATAATACATTTAGTCTACTCACAAAAAAAATCCCACTTAGATATTATTGTTTCCATTGACAACTCAGTGAACACCAAGTTAACTCTATGAAACTGCACTGAAATTCCTGGTTATCATATTTACCTGCGGCATGTACCCGATCCTCTTCCTTACAGCTGCAAAGTTACTTTCCCCTGCCTTCATACCCAGGACAGATATATGACCAGACTCAAGTTGACGGCGACCAACCAGGCAGCTCAGCAGCGTCGTCTTACCACAGCCGCTAGCACCAAGCAGTCCATAGCTGGAACAGTCCAGTGCAGGGAGATCAGTCAAACTCCTCAGCATCCGAACGTAATTTTCCCTATGAACATTTCGTTTGAAGATTAAGTTTTTCTCTCTTTATTAGGGGGGGGGGGGGGTGAGAGAGATTTTGGTCAGAGCTTAAGAGTGTGTGGTAGATAAATGAATGCTGAAATCGTCAATTAATTTCTACGCTTTCTTCGAAGCCAATATGGATAAAAAATACTCAGTGATAATCCTAGGTAATGGTATTTGCCAACTTTATGAGAAAGTATTTATCCAAAATTACTAATTCGTTACGCGTGATCTCTTGCGCCGCAGTTAAATGCACGAGGTTCCGGCGTCAGAGATTGTGCCTCAGAAGTTTGTTACACTGGAAACAATTTTGTTTAAAAAGTTGGTTAAAACTATTTTCTAGGATTGCTATTGTTTAGTTTTCGCAAATTGGCTTCAAGAAACCTACAGTTATAGATTAATGCTTTAGCGTTGAATTATGTACCATGCCCTATTAAGGGGTATGGAAAGGTACGATGTCGAGCGGACAACTGCAATACTCAATCGTCAATAATATCTGAACTACTCACCAAAATTCGATGAAATTTTTTTCCGAGTATGTATTTTATCAGCGGACTTTTACTTATATCGCACGATCCGGAAGTACGCTTCAATTTCTAGTAAAAAATTAAAAACTGATTTCAGAAAAATAAGGGCTTGAAACCATAAAATCTATAAAAGTGGAAAACTTACATTTTTATAATTTTTAATATCATACTATCTGAGCCTCTATAATAACTGAATTTCAAAAATACTTGCGTTTTCACTTGAAAATAATTTTAACGTCCGTAAACCTCTAGCGCAGATATTTTTGGATATTAACATTATTAAGAAAAACGGTATTTTTTTAATTTGGTTATCTTATAAGCCTAGATACTATTTCATTAAAAATTATAAAAATTACAGTTTTTTAATTTTGTAGACTTTGTGGTTTCAAGTCCATATTTTTTTTAGAAAGTTGTTAATTTTTTAATCGAAATGAAAGCATACTACCACATAGTGCAGTATAAATAAACGTCCGCTGATAAAATATCTACTCGGCAAAAACCTCATCGAATTTTGATGAGTGGTTCAGATTTTATTGACGACTGAGTATTCCGATTGTCCGCTCGACATCGTACCTTTCCATACCCTTTATCGTCGAGGTCTTTAACGCTGGTGAGGGTTACATGAGGTGAGTATGGAGTAGCGCTGGAATGAAGGAGCGGAGAAAATGGGAGATCCGCGAGAAACCCCACTGGCAAACGGTATTGACCGGTACGATTCCCACATGCGAAAATCCGGGGACCGACTTCTCCGGGAATCGAACGCGGATCACCTTGGTGGGAGATGAATGGTCTGACCACTCGATATGTCGACCACATGTCTAACAGCTTTCCAAAAACGATCCACTAATCTACTACTTTACATATCGATGTCGACTTCGACATATCGACCAGCCCCTGTTTGCTCTCCGCCGACTGTAGTGCTACCTTCCGTAATATCACGCTGACATGACAGCCAATGATGCAGATATTTCCGCTCAAAATCACCGAATTCGTCTACTTCACTTGCTATAAATATTTTCGATCCTGGAGTTATTTAATAAACGATCTGCATTAAAAGTAATAAATATGTATAATATTAAATTTCAAAAGAGCTAGTTTGGTTATAAAGTTACGTTTCTTGAGGTGTAGTGAAATCATACCGTATAAAAAATATCGAGATAATTTTTTGCCACTTTTATTGGAATAATATGATTAAATTGTACACTCGTATAAAACTTATCGATAATGCAACTATACGACATTTATTTCAGAAACGAAATAGGACTGTCCTGTTTTTTATTAATGATAATGAAAGCATTCCAAGTCTTTTAAAGTGCAGCATGGGACGGGCCTACTGCAACATGTGCGCTGTAGGAGATATAAACCCCTCGTTTTCCGCCCCTAGGGGGCGGATCACCTCAGTTTTCAACGTCTTTTTTTTATTTTTATATTGGTACCAGATAATTTTATTTCTTTTTTTATGCATAATTTGTGATTAAATCTTCTTCTTAGGAAACTTTTGTATCTCTCATAGTTTTTGCGTAATGAGTCGTAAACGTCAAAATATGGACTTTACGGTTTTAAGTACGCCACTAAAACCAACTGACATTACAAATTGAAAAAATTCACACTATACAACAATGTTGTAGGCTATGATTTAACATATATAAAAACAAAAAAATATTTTTTGTGTTTTAAAAAAAATTATTGATATTTTCTAAATTTTCATTTCAAAATTGAGAAATTTTTATTAAGTACAAAATTATTTTATTTTTGTTAAAGACACGACGTTTATTTTGCCACGTCCATGATATATGATGTACTTACATGGTACCTTCTTGCACGGTCATGTTGAAGTCCTGTAGCACTCGTACGTTGCCATACTGCTTGTAGGCGTGTCTCACTCGTATGGCGTCCCTCTTCGGGCCGTCCACGACATGTCTGAGCTCCATCATGGCGGGCCTCAGAACTTATTACCTGTCAACAAATTCTTCCCTCATAAAACTTTTACCCCTAAAGTATGGGTGACTACCTTCTAATTGTATTTTACGCCGCCCGTCATGCGGTATGGTATTTTGAAGAACTTGCAGACTTTGAATGCATGCTGTAAAACCACGTTCCCTTAAAATCATACTCCTGCCACGTATTGTTTGTGACGTAAAGTCCGAGTGGGATGTCATGACATCTGTACAAAAGTTGCTTACAGGCCGTTCACAATAAACTGAGCACTGCATAAAGTTTTCTTTCAGCCGTTTTGCAGCCCATATTCACTATTTTTAATATGAAAACTTCCATGTAACTGAAAACCAGTGTAAACGTTTCAACGCTCTCGCAAGTTAACTTCTGTTGACGCAATAAAATGTATTTTCAATTAATTACAAATTCTGCTGAGTGCTCAGTTTACAGCAAATCGCCTATACTTACCCAATGCTATGAGTTTTCGAAAGCTCGCGTGAGTAAGGTGGATGAGCCAAAATTTAACCCTGCGGTGTTCGAAACATTACCTGAGTCAAATTACCTGTCATCTAATGTTCACCTTACAGAGCTTCTCCATCAACTCCCCACCTACCCTCACCCTGCTTGGAAGCAGGGCAAGCTGTGGTTAGAAAAAACAAGTCGCCATTTGGCGTAGAAAAAAATTTAAACATAATCAAAACCATGTTGAAGTGACAACGTTCAAAATGTCGAAAAAAACAAGCACAAGACCTAATATTACATGTAGAGATGATGGTTTATCGCTGTAAAACTTGGCTGTTTGCTGGATTTCAACACACGTTCAGCTTACCAGAAGATTACTGGCTTTCGCTTGTACGCAGAGCTGTTGCCCTATTTGACTGTGCCAGTAATAATCCTGATGTTGTAATACTTTATGCATGTTATTGGTCGGCAGACAGCTACGATGTGGCAAGAAACTAAAGAGTTTCAATGGTATGTTGGCTCAAAACATTTTCGCGATATACCATAATCTTTAATTATATGTAATATACATAAACGTGTAAAGAATTTATTGCGAATGTCGAATTTAGCAAAATATTTAACAAGTACGAATGGTTTTATTTTATTCCTGTCATCTTAAAACAAGCATTAAAGGCGCTCATCAACAACAAATCCCGTGACTGAGATAACCTACCCTATTCCAGCTCGTGAGCTTTTGAAAACGTCTACTGTAACGTCGCTGCTGATATCTTAATGTGCAAGGTATAAGTGCTGGCCTCTTGCGCTGCGAGTAGCCTTATTTTTTCCAGCAGGCAGTAATGGGTACGACAACTGCATCAAACGGCTACAGTTTTAAGCAACAAAAAAGATAAGTTGTAAATAAATCGAGTTTTAGTACTGAAAATGTCTTGTATCGACTTTCATTCAACTTCCTCTTTACATAAACGTAACTCTAAAGCATTCAGGGGCCGCGGTGGCCGAATGGTCAGCACGCCTCCCACCAAGGCGATCCGGGTTCGATTCCCGGCGGGGTCGGTCCCTGGATTTTCCAATGTGGGAATCGTGCCGGAAGATTCCGTTGGTCAGCGAGTTTTCTCGGGAATCTCCCGTTTCCCCCTCCCTTTCATTCCGGTGCTGCTCCATAGTCGCCTCGTACCACCCCTCACCAGCGCTGAAGAACTCGATATAAAGTGCTGTCCAAAATCTCTCACTCACTCTAAATTATTCAGAGGAAATGTCCGAGTTATTTACAAATGTACATCCAGCTAGAAAGTTGTATATATATATATATATATATATATATATATATATATATATATATATATATATATATATATATATATATATATATATATATATATATATAATTACGTGCAAAAATTACAGTCGCAAATATTGTTAAGAGTCCCTTCGATGAATGCGCATCACTCTGAAAATTTCATCGTCGACATTGCTTGCTACGGCTATGTTGATATCCGAAATGTCTATGAAACTTCTCTAACCATCATGTATGCAAATGTATTTACTACAGTAGCCTTCTCAGTAGGTCATCTAAAAAAAAGACCTGGACGAATTGAAGCAAATCGGCCAAACTGGTAAAACAAGTTCCCAGCACTCTCATATATGCTTTTTTTTTCTGTGCGTGATGTTACAGTTAACTTTTTTCCAATATCCTGTTTTCATGAATACTTCGCGTAGGAAAGTTTTCAAGGTGCAAAAACAAGTTATACAGTAAATAACGTTGCCTAACGTTTCCATTGCCTTCATAATATAGCAGATAGCCGCCAAGTCAGTGTGAATGAAACTGCAAGTAAGGTTTGTTTACTCCTTTGTAAATTATGGAAGGACAGAACGCTCGAAGGTAAGAAACACAAACCGGTTGTAAGGTTTTTTTCTCTTTACTTTACATTACGAAGGCTTTGTATATGCTAAGACAGGGCCACACTGAAATGACGTGGCCATATGCAACGCGGAGTGTACGACCTTGTATAAAATATAAAAGTTCCTTTTAACATTCTAGAGGTTTTATGGCCAATCAAAAAATGTCGCGGAAGTTCGTTAACTAGCCTGACCGACGACGACGAAGGATGAAGATGTTCTTCATACTGTTTCCGCATTGTTAACATATTCGACCAGCTGCACAGAAGAAAAGCTTCCAACTAAAATGCATTTTACAGTTGCTGGAAACAAAATGTTTGCAAGTAAACATTTGTACCAAACACTCTTTTATGTTTAGACGTTAAGTACAGTGTTATATCCGTTGTATTCCAGTAACAAAAAAATATATTTCCTACACTGTAAACACTTCCTAAATGGCCTTGAAAGATTTTAACGCATAAACACTGTGGGGCAGTTACAATACCACAGCTTGCAAATATAGCATATTTCAGCATTGTCACTATACCAATCTGATAACGTCAGTACACATTTGACTAATTCCTAAAAATGTAAAGAAGGCTACCATTCGTGCATGGCAAATAATTTTATCGTACCTACTTTCTTAACTTTTATTTATAGCGGTGTGGTAATTTTTACAAATTATAAAAACTATCCTTATCACATAAATGAAATGACTCGCAGGGAATGTAAAAGCGCCAATACACTTCAGATACTTTGTGAATCTACAGAGAATTGGTTTTCACGGTGAAAACGTTGAAATGTTTTCAGTCTGTCTGAATACAGGAGCATACAATCAGTTTCTGAAACATCGCAACCAAATCGTCTAAAGAAACCTTCAGTGTATTTCCGTGTTTTTTGTCCAGTCCTACGCCTGTGAAGTCTTTGTTGTTGTCGTTCATTATTGTGTGTAATTTAGTCTCCGTTCTAGTAAGAGTTTGTGCTGTGTTAATTGTGTCACGCCGAGTTTTTTTCTGTCGTCTTGCCTATTAACTTTGGTTTTTTGTTTTGTTTTCTTCTGTTGTAGTTGTGTGGCTTTATTCGTTGTGGGATTTACTACTCTTTTTTTTATGTGTGTTCTGACTACAGTAATCTTGTATAATTTTCCTCGTTATGGTTTTTTTTATCTCACATGGTTTTTCCGGGACGACTTGTTCTGCAAAGACTATTTTACGGAAAATATTTATTTGTTGTCTTATCTTAACTATACATTTGACTGCTTCTTAAACTGTATTAGAACGCTACTATTTTTGTATGGGAAACAATTTTGCTATACAAACTTTATTAACATTCCTATACAGTAGTGTGGTAAATTTTAATAATTTTACAGTGTTGCGAAACCTACAAATATCATATGGTAGCCGCTCTGTATTGTGTTCAACATTACGATTATATTCAACATCGAACGATTGTGTCTACGAGTTTCGAACTACGTTCAGTATTGATCTTTACGCTTTTTTTATTTTCTATGTCTGATCTAACGGATTGCAGATTATGCGGTTACAATCGTTTCAATATTGAACACCCATGAAATCGTAGAGAGAGCAGTTTTGTTAATATTTAACTAATGTACATAAGTTATTGTAATTTATATGTTGAAATTTTTTGTAACTTCATGAGCATTACAGTGCTGTTTATATTTACACTCCGTACGAGACAGCCAGACAAACAAATAGCAGACACCGTGAATAAGTAGTAGGCTTGTATGATTTCTGGTTCGCGCATGTTGTTTAATCAAGAAATTCACTCTGTATTGATAGACACCGGTGGAACTCCGTAAATAAATTGTGAACAATATTCGTATTTATTCCTGAAACCAGGAGCTGTAGTTACACTGAGCTTCTACAAGCCGACGCAACCATGTATGTGCTCCCTACAAATTAAACTATTTGAATTCCAACAAGTCATGAATTTCTATGAGCAAGCAAACTCGTACTTGTATACGATAAACTTTGGCCCGATTCGATTTGCTTGATTTCAACCAAGTCGTTTTTCATGTACGATCCAAGTGAATAAGGTAAACAAAACGCATACGACTGGAGTGATGTGAAGTTTGGTAAATAAGTGATAGGAAAGCATACAATATTTTTTGAAATTATAAATTTACATATAAATTACACAATGCTTGTCTTGCTATTAAAATAAGAAGGTACTATGAAAAACCAACGTATTAGAGGAAATGCTTATAATTAGAGCCACGATTTTATGGCGAAAAGATCTTTGCAACATTTGGTTTCGATGCGTCATGTGCACACCTGCAGCTCTGCTACATCGTCTGTGGTTGGATGATTTTACTCTCACTGGCCTTGGCAAATTATAGACGTACAGACTCACAATAATCTTATTCTGATTGGTGCAGTCAAATGAGAAACGTGTCTGAACAAAGACACGCTGCCAATAACTTTGAAACAGAACTGCCGATGTGCACGTGAGTCACTGAAACAAAGTGGGGCAAAAATCTTTTCGCGACAAAATCGTGGCCCTACTTATAATTGAACAGATTGTGTTTTTAAAGCATTTTTTATTGTGTATTAATTTATTTATAATATGTAAGTGATCAAAGTTTAAATAAATGTCATAGTCTACCAGTCTTACAATTTTTGTCATACAATTTTCTGTAAATTCAACCCGGTATTATAAGCAAATTTGAGCAACATTCGAATTTAAATTTACTGCTTATTTTATGTATTATTAGATTTTAAGTTATTCAGTTTTGGAAATCATATAAACCTGGACTGGGATCACTATTATTGCGACTATAATCACTTAAACATAACTTTCCAATATCAGTTACACTATTTGTAGTACATTAACGACATTAACGTAATAACATAACGAAGTGCCATTTCTTTCTGAGAGCGACATATTATCCCACTTCAACTTCCAAATTTTAACGCGTAGTTTATTACTACAGTAAATTTAATTCACTTAGAGAAGGTATTTTTAATTGTTTTCCTATGCGCAACTTTACCTGTCGTTGATTAAGTCCACTTTACCGCAAGAAGATTCTGAGTGTACCAGCCAGTTCATTCTCGCAAATACATTTTCATTTACGTAATAAAACATTACTTTTCGTAACGCAGCTTTTCAATGCAGTGGACTATTGATATTTGAACACAATTTAACCATGACTATAATCAGCACATTTTGTAAGTAATTTCTTAACACTGATAAAACATTATGCCCGTAGGACTCTTTTGACTGTCTGGACTATTATAAATTATGTATGTATAATGTATGTAACGTACGAATACTAAAGTATAAGATACATAGTCCTCGATTAAGAGGAAAATTTATACTCTCACAAACTATCAACTAATGCATCCTCTGTTGTAGCATTAAATTTATCGTATACGGAAATAACCAAGTCTTTAAAGCTCAGTCGGAAACGGTGCCCATTTGTAAGAATGAGTGTTATATTATACCTTGCAGTAATTGTGACCTACGGAGCACTATAATTTTCTTGTAACTACTCGCTGGAAAAAGTAACTAAATAAGCCGGTAGGGGTCCTCCTTGAACACTTACCATAGTGTATAGAGGCCCACCTATATTCAACTACTTTGCGAGTGTGAAGCCTAATTTAAGAATGATGGCGAAATCTGCACGCGCATTACCTCAAACTGAAAGTCATTGAACTTCTCTGGAGTCTTGATGTTAGCTTGAAACAGTAATATTTTCAAACCATGTTACAAGATCCGGCCTTTAATTTTATGTTTTCTCTATCTACCTGTACTATTTCAAATCTTTGTTTCGCAGTTTTCACACATAAAATTTGTCATAAACACGTATATTTTAACCATGTACATTCTCAATTAAGTACGGTTTATGAAATAATAAAATAGCTGACAGTTTTATCGCTCCTTAAACTACATTCATAGCAAAATCTCAAAGCGATTTCGAATTTGTGAAAACTCCGGATACGTCGTCAAGGCAAATTTCGGTTATTTGTTGAATAAATTATTCCCTTTTCCTGTTTGGCTTCTGACACCTATTTCACAAACATTCAGGTAACTTTCACGCTCAGTATTGCGACATAACACACTCATTAATATTGCACAATGCTTAACGAGGCGTAGCACGCAAAAAGAAATAGTAGAATGCATTAGCCAATTAATAAAATAAAACGCATGTTAATAATGTCCTAGGCAGGTATTATATCTTTAATTGGCGTTTAGGCGGACACAAGTGTAATTGACAGCCACATCGCATGCGTGCTTTTTTTGTCGCTTCTAGCGGGGGTTTAAAAGGACACAAGTCTCAAAACATTGCCAGTAAACGGCAAGAAGGGCATGAGTCTCTGACTTGTTCCTTTTTACTGACCACTAATCATTTTGGTATTCTCAACGAGAAACTGAAGACTACATAGAACTTACGGCGCTTGAAATGTGTTGCAACCAGCTAAAATATTTTGTTTTTACGAAACTACTCAACGTGCATTGCATTTATGAAGTATCTGTGAACAAGAAACACACGTCATTCTACGGCGTTATAAGCCTAAACATTTACCCGCACGATTTTCGTAACTTCCGCAAATTGCTAAAAACTATTTTTAGACTGGCATACCTGGTAAAATACCAACAAGTATGGAATTTAAACCATCATGCCCATAAATAATGTGATGTGGTCCCCACTTAGTCTATCAGGAAAAAGAATACACGCCAAATGGATTGCTAGTGCGTAGAGATGATACTGCGTTACGTACGCCAGTCAGCGGTACCCTTATAGCTCCATCGAAATTGTGCATCACACACAAACGCAGTATTTCTGTGGAGCGACTTTAAAACACTTGTATGGATAGTTTCAAGAATAGCACGAACCTTTGTGGTTTTGCAGTAGGTTTATTGATTTTGGGGTAGCTTAAGAGTAAGCCTATGATAATGAGAAATTGAGAGAAGTAACCTGTTATGTTAAGGTATTTTAAGAATGGGCCTGGGGGTAGGAGGAGGACGACCATGTGAAAACTAAAAGTTCGCGCTCCATGCTGAGCTACGTGGGATACTTTTTCTTCCTTACTTGCACGGTTGTAGCAAAAATAAAATTGCTTTTAAAGAACATGGCCACAATATTTCTCCTACAATTTCTATATCAATAACAGTTTTGAGAGTGAAAGAGAACACTAATTTCGTCTCAACTCTACTCTAAAATCCTGTTTGAAAATAATATTAGATGTTGTTAATTTGTTAGAGTTAAAGAGCGAAGATAAAGGGAAATACCAAGGCTACTGCGTTTTAGCGGATATTTAATGTAAAACTGGGTTTATTCAATTACCTTCCCTGCTATCTTTGGCTAGCGGAAAATTCTGCTAGTGTTGTACATATGAAATTTAAACGTATTACTATGGTTTCTGTAAACCTCTTGGCTATTAAAAAAATTGGAATTAAAATTTTACGTAATTAATATGTACATTTTTAAATCGTGATTTCAGTGATGTTTGATTATATAAAAGTCAATCAATGTAATTTTTTTTTCATAAATCGCAATAATTTTAGCCGTCTAAGCGTACTATCATTTACAGATTGCTCAGTTGAAACATGCTTACATTTAAGTATTTAGACACATTTAGCATAAACATTTAGCGTTTGGTACAAAAAAATGTTTTTGAATGAATATGTATTATAATTAACTATGTGTACGTCAGAAGGACAGTATTTGTAAAATATACTTAATTTTAATTAAGAAATAGTTATGAAGCACAAAAAAGTTTAATATGAGAACCCAATATAGAACATAATAAATTGAATTTTCAAGCAAAATTTTATTTATAGCTATTAAAAAACAAATGGCCTCTGTTATGTGTTTTTAAATATTTTAGCATATGGCCCACAATATATAGACGCCTGGCCCTGTTCCTGACATGGCCGAAACCCGACACCTATATTTTATTTTAGTATATCATTATGACAGTATTATTATTTTGGAATTTATTGGCTTGTGGACATACGCCATTGCTCATGTTTTGCTTATAAAACCTGTGTTGAATGACAAAATACAAAAACTAACAAGAAAAAACAAATATAAAACACACACAAAAATAGAAAAAAAGCAATACCAGAGGAATTCTGTCAGTTTTTTTTTCTTTAATAATTGTTATGTTAGATAAAAAATAATTGCAGAGATAGAATTCAGTCAACTATCTACACAACACCCAGACACAAAAGGCAGACACAAATATAGAACCAGATTCCCAAAATGAAACAAGATGGAAATAGACAAAAAACAGTGAGCAGTGGACAATAAACACACAACAATAGACAACACAACACAAATTAAAACCAACGAAAAACTGCAACGTTTCGGGGATTGCAATCTATCCCCGTCTTCAGGCTGACACACAGCTGGTCAGAATACCATAGATGCGAATGAAGTTCGCTAGACTGTTTTTTGTCTTTTTCCATCTTTCTTCATATTGGGAATCTGGTTATATAATTGTATCTGTATTTTGTGTCTGGGTGTTGTGTAGGTTTTCGACTGAATTCTATCTCTAGAATTATTTTTGTCTAATATAACAATAATTTTGAGAAAAAAACTGATAGAATTCCTCTGGTATTGCTTTTTTTTTATTTTTGTGTGTTTTTATATTTAATTTTTCATGTTTGTTTTCGTGTTTTATCATTCAACACAGGTTTGATCCGCAAAAAATGAGCAATGGCGTATGTCCACAAACCACTAAATTCTAACTGTTAACTCCCATTGCAACAAACATTTTAAAATCTTACCTATCTGTTCATTTGAAGCATCTGGGTCACCTAAAGCGATAACTCTCCAAACTTTTTTCCACAGAATCTTTTCAACTTCAAAGAAAATACTAGCACAAAAAAGGTGAAAAAGTCTCTGAACTACATTGGTCAGCCTTCAACAACTAGTCTATGCAAAGAACGTGCAACAGCTCAAGCAGTTTCTGTGGCTTCAAGGAAGAAAAAGCGGTCAAGTAAACAAATCACGCATACAAGCAAACTATCAAGAAATGAGAAGGGAAAAAACAAGCACAAAACATTAAAAGAGTCCCCAGTATAATACAGCGCGGGATTCCCGAAGACTTATGGTTTTGCTTCTTCTGTGAGGAGGATCTTCAAGACGAAATTACATTGTGTTAAGAATATGTGCGATATGAACACACAAAGTGTAGTGGTGTTACGCCCAAACAACAGGAGGAAGCGATTTTGTTATACATGTCCTGAATGCCGAGAGTAATTCATTCTCACACATTTTGTTATATTGTGTTAGTTTTTCAAGTTATAATTACTTCCCTGGATATATTGTGACAGTGTTGATAATAATAATTCCAATATTTTAAAGCAACTTTTTTTGCAAGTTGTTAAATTATTTATTTCTGTGTAATTTCTTATTTCTCGTTCAATTTTTAAGCCTATAGGTGTACTCTGCTTTGTTAGCATCAAGTTCTGTAATGTATGTAGTTTGTTATTAATATTTTATAACGAAAACATTTGATTATTTTTTCAGCGACAAACCATTGATATTTATGTTTAAATAAAACGTTTCCCATAAGGAGAAACGCATAAAAAAATATATCAGTAAATTGTGATATCTTACTTACAAACATGTTTTACAATGTAGTAATGATGGTGGTCTTAACTCCGTCAGCTTCATTTCATTTATTGTGAATCTATATGAACATATATATGATTTTAAATGACAAAGATAGTGCCAGCATTCTTTTATGAACCTCAATGTATATAAAATATAATTATTTGTGATAATGTCGTCGCCCGTTTATAACATCTATTCAATTTATACATACTTTTAATATAAATATCTTTCATAGCCCTCTGTTTAGCTGTTGATTAGGAACTGTAACATGTTCGCGAATTCTCTTTTATAGCCTTCTTTGATACGTGTGCATGCTTAACTCGTAAACTTCATCACAATAAAAATTGATACTTGAATTAATCTAGTAGTGGATTAGGCAACGTATTAAAAATCTAATATGATAATATTACTAACAGGACCGTCGTTAAAACATTTATAAAAAGAACGGGAAACTATCGTCTGCAATAACGAAACGTTGAAGCATTCAACTACCTTTTTCCCAACGCTTCCGTAATTACACGTATGCATTACATACACGTTCATTTTAAAACAAAAATTAAGCTGTTCAAAACAATTAAGATACTGTTCAAAATGTATTAGGGAATCGCACAGGAATAATTAGAAGATGAGACCTGATTGCTGTCAGATTCAGAAGCATTATGTTCGTTACTGACTAGGGACGGGATAATGCATCAATAGGGACAGGAAGTTTTCGTGGAAATATTTTTGCACCAGATTGTTTTAGTGGCAAACCTGCGGCTCTGCTTCGTGGTCAGCGGTCGTGTGTTCGTACTCGCAGCGTCGTGGAGTTCTATAAGCAAGTGTCAGACGCGTGTTGTTGCAACAAGCAATTAACCTAGTTCTGGTTGCATAGTCGAGCGACAGACCAGTCTGCACGAATTCACGCAGCCAATAACCATAATGTGCACATAAGGTATGGAAACAAAGTTGTTCAGAAATATTTTCTCAAAAACTTCTGGTCCCTATCATCAGTAGGACATCACGAAAAAAGGTACTTACATTACAGCGACTGTCATCTAGTGTGGTGTATGTATGAACTCGCAGTAACGGTCAATACTGCTGCATAACTGTGTGGCATGGACTCTAGTGAGATAATCAATAGGCGTATTTTGTTGGTTGAATTGGTAGCAAGTTTCAGGACCAGAGAATTTTCGCGACTCTGGTAGCAGTAGTGTTTACAAACGCACTGCAAATAGTTTACTGCTGTTTACAGTTTTTAGCTACCTGAGTAGCAAAGTAGGTTACAAGATTCGTTTACGAGGAAAGGAACTTGTTCGGTAATTTCCTTTTGTAAATAATGCACAGGCAGAACTGGATTTGGTAATTAGCGCGTAAATGTAACGTAGTTCACGTTGTAGGGTGCTATTTTCAGATTAGCAAATGATAAAAAAATAAAAGAAAATTTTGAAATTCCCGCCCGACTCAAGCAATTTAGGTACCAAATAATAATTTTTGCGCTTGCTCGTAAATGCAAATGTTCCACTGCAAACACTTGCAACCAGCCTATTAACGGTTCAACCACGAAAAAACGCCTAATGGTAATGCACCACAGATTTGCTGGAATGGAGTGAAGTCTGGAGAGTGAGCTGGCCACGGCTGTCACTGGATACCCTCCACTTCCAGCATGTCGTCCAGCAACCCAGCTCTGTGTATCAATGAAACGAGTTTACTCGCAAATAGTACCAGCATATGGCACGACAAACCTCTCATTGATTCATATATGCTGCCTCGCATCACGGATGTTCCCCATAAAAAAAACGACGGATTGATTCGATTTAATTTAATCCGACCCTCTCATTTCACCGTGTGAGGTCGCGCCGCGGTAAATCATTGGATTCTCCTGCGACATTCTTGTTGAAGTGCTTAGACTGGTGCATGTTGTGACGTAAGTTTACAAGCTTCTTCTTGTAAGGAATATGACTTTTTTTACTGTGTACACGAATGATTATTTTTTCTGTCTAACAACTTTGAATCACAATTGCCAACAAAAAACTTAGAAATTAAGTACGCTTGGAAATAAGTTATGTCTTGCATGTGTATGTGTGTAGTGTGTGTATAATTATATAATTATATATATATATATATATATATATATATATATATATATATATACACACACACATATACATATACAGGATGAGTCGGTACGTGCTTTGAGGGGTGATAGTATTGGTGATTCTGAACGAAATGTTTCTAATAAACACATGTCCATTTCTTAACCGTTTTATAGAAACCGAATGAAAAAAACAAGGAACGGAAAATGTGCAGGTGACGGTAAATCACGATACTGTTATCGTATGTTTTGTTTAATTGTGTACATTTCCACACGGTGTGAGGTTGCCTTAAGAGTAAAGTCTACACGCGCAGGGTGGACACAAGAGAGGAACTTCTCGCTCGTATTTATCATGCTTGTGCTCAAATAAAGCAATGTACTAATGAACTCAGATCAGCAACATAGCAGCTGTCTTATCAGAGCAGCAAAATGCATTGAAGTCAGTGGTGGAGTGTTTGAACATGTTTTGTGAGGAAATGTACACTTTTAAACAAAACATACGAAAACAGTATCGTGATTTACCGCCACCTGCACTTATCCCGTTCCTTGTTGTTTTCATTAGGTTTCTCTGAAATGGTTAAGAAAAGAGCATATGTTAATTGGAAACATTTTGTTCAGAATCACCAGTACTGTCACCCCTCAAAGCACGTACCTTTCCTCCCGACTCATCCTGTATGTATATATATATATATATATATATATATATATATATATATATATATATATATATATATA
>PNEQ01048645.1:11427-29342 GCA_003012365.1 Medauroidea extradentata | reverse complement strand
TCCTGATTTCGTATTTCCATTATTCTCACTCCAAACGAATAATACTATGATGGTTTCTAACAAAGGCCGTGGCCGATTCCTTTATCAGTTCCTGTCATTATGTCAAGTTGTGTTACCGCCTCTAATGACCTCGCTGTCTACGAGACTTGCCGTACTTAATTGATCCTATAGTTATTTTGGCGAGTGTAGATGAATACAATAATTTTAATCTCCGAGGTTGTTCTCCCGAGTGTTAAGTTACCCGTGATAAGGTTAATTCTACCAAATTTTAAGACGCCAATAGTTGCTCTGCTTTTAGTAAGGAGGCAAAGGCATCTAAGTCACAATAGCGCAAAACTTACCAACTATTCGAGTTACGACCTGCATGGTCGGTATGTATGGGTACTTTCAAGTAGCTAAAATGTCTGTACAGCCCAACAAGGCGTAAGTCGCGTATTACCTACCTGTCTGTTTTGGGCTGAAAGTTCTTGTGCTAGCAAAAAAAATGTGTTAATAATTTTAGCGAAGAGGTTTTTTTCTCTATTTATCCTAAGTAATGTTAAGTATGGAACCATCTCGCCTTTCAGTTTACCCCTCGCCGAATTCAGCGCAAATAGGTGCGGGAATTTTATTGAACCGAAGTAGTCAAATTATTAATTTATCCCTAACCTTCAGTAGAATTACCCTCACCTGAGAACTAGCTGTACAAGCGTTACTGGTCGAACGGACTCCTGGAGACCACAGGCGGTTGGTTACAAAAAGTTATGTTGGTATTGCAGGTGGGACAAAATTTCAGCTTCATGGGAGTTCTCGAGCAGGTCAAGAAATTGTTAGCACTTGAAAGTCGTGATTTGGTCAAAAAAATTTGTAAACTATCAAAACCTCCACTTAGTGAAACCTAATGCACAGCGCACAAAATATCGAAGAAACCAGCACTAACTGAACATCATTTGTAACATAAATAATATTAAATGTAAAATCTTTACTGCGGACATATCATGAATGAACTATGTACGCACTTTTTCTCACCGTCTTAAAATTCTAAAAAGCATAGCAGGCGTTTATCCCAACAAACCTACCTTTCTCCAGCTCGTAAGTAATTTTAAACGCCTGACGACGAGCAGAGCAACTCACCTCAACTAACCGCACGCACTCACGACACTCGGGTGACTGACGTCGACTAAAAAACACCTCCGAGGTCTCTGGCGAACTTCCGCGGAGACGCGACCAAGGTCGTCCTCGCAGCGCCGCACGCAGGGCATCCCCACTCGGCGTCTATCTCTGCATGTACCTCTCTCCCACAACGTATGTCTCGGCAGCATGAAAGTGATTCTTTGTTCGGCTCTGGTCGGGGAACTTCGTCAGCATTCGAGCTGACATCCCTCACACTCCCAGTTCTGCGCAGACTCCTCCTCCTCCTTACCAGTCCTCTGTGACAGTTCAGGTTACTTTAGGTTTGATTTCAGTTAAGGTAAAGTTAATTCTACTCCAGGTTAAAAAGATCATTATTAAAAGTTTGTCACAGGGAAAATTTCTGCCGCTTGAGCGCTGGTATCGCTAGTGAGTGCAAACTGACCAAACGCAGAGCTTACCTGAATTTTAAGTTATATAAAGTTAATAATTTAAAACGCGAAATTGGTTTATTTTCACTTTAAAATTAAATTAAATGACTTCGTCAGTTCCAAGCTTATTTAAATTTAATTTTATTACAGTTTCGTATTTTCTGGTGCCTTAGCGATATCAGCGAAACTAGCGGCAGAAATTTTCCCTGTGCCAAGCTCTCCCGTAAGAAAACACAATTTCATTCCAACCTGTAGTAGAATTAACCTTAGTTAAGGTTACTTTAAGAGGGAGAGATCGTCGCCATCTTGAATTTTTGTGTTTTGTGTATCATATCTTGTCTTTTTAGCGAATTTATGGAACTTTAACCTGACTGCCGCAAAGAATACATACTTATAGAAGTTTAGACATCATAAATATTTCCTGTTGTTACATAGGCCCCTATACGATTTCTGTTATTAAAGTAATAAGTTTATATTAACTGCAACTAGATTTGTAACAACAATAAGGGCAAGTAAAGATTTACAATGCCTAAAATATATTATATTCGGAAGTTATGTCAGTGTGACGTAAATTTACCCGAAAGAAACGTTATGACTAGGGACATGCAAAATTCGCGTTATATTTTGACAGCTAACTAGACTCCAAGTGACTAGAGGTTCGATCGACGTCTCCCGCTGGCCGATATTGTCGTAACTTGCCGCGGAGAATGCTTGCACGGTAGAGAGACCAATCTATGTAAAGACACGTAATTGACAACACACAAAAGTTCGTGGCCAATTGAATCGCAGGTTATGCTCTGTTATGTACAGAAAAGTGAAGTTTAGTCTGCTACCAAATGATAACGCGAATTTTGCATGTCTCTAGTTATTACACAAAATTCCGAAATTTAAGATGGCGGCGATATCTCTCTCTCTCTCTCTCTCTCTCTCTCTCTCTCTCTCTCTCTCTCTCTCTCTCTCTCTCTCATAGATGTCAGAAACTTAGATTTGCTTAATAGAAGGACGGTTTCGTTAGGTTAGGTAACTACAATCGCAATTATGTATCAAAACCGCCCGTCGAACGGCATTTAAATAACGTAAACTAATGAAATTATCACAGAGTACGGCAAAGAGTGGAAGAGGTCTGTGCAGAGCTCAGGTTAAGTCTACTACTGGTTAGGAAACTCAATGATATTAGTTTGACAAGGGAAAAGTTATGCCGATACTTGCGCTGCTGTCAGTAAGGTGCTACAAATTTTTCCGAGGATTCATGAATGTGACCACGTGGTTTTTGTTTCACGAGTCAGGTTCCAACTCCCGAGGACGCCATTTTAACGGCGCGGTCTACAGCAATTTTCAATTTTTCATTTGTACCAGATTTTTTTTTCTTATTTAAGACACAAAATGTGACTAAATTTGGCTCTTTTGAAGTTTTTTTTATCCCTCATAGTTCTCGCGTAATGGCTTGTTAAAGTACAAATTTGCATGTTTCCGTTTTAAGGACTACACCAAAACCAACTGACATACCAAATTGAAAAAATTCACAGTAGATAAAGACGTCGCAGGCTACAATGTCACGTACATAAAAACAAAGAATAAAAGTGTTTTGTATTTAAACAAAAATGCTGAAATTTAAAGTATAAAAATGAAAAATTCAAAACATTTTTATTAAAATACTATAACAATTCATTTTGTGGTTTAACATAGCTGAACTTGTAGCCTACAACATCGTTACTCACTGTGAATTGTTTTCAGTTTGGTAAGCGAGTTGGTTTTAGTGTCGTCCTTAAAACGGAAACATGCAAAATTTTATTTTTTAACAAGCCACTACGCGAAAACTATGAGCGAAAAAAAATTTCCATTAGAGCCAAATTTAGTCACATCTTGTGTCTAAAATAATACAAAATAACTCTTACAAATATAAAATAAAAACGTGGTGATACAAATTGCGGTAGCCGCGCCCTCAAAGGCTTTGATTGCGACTTTGTGATGTTTAGCGATTGTGACAATTTTTCGGATTTAGGACGCAGGCAGAATTCGATTACTACATTTTTTTGACTGCTATTTTTCGTCGGTGCTTACTAGAAAGGTGAAGTATTTTTAGAATTGTTGGGCTCGTCCTCTCAGTGAAGTAACTTTGCAGAGTTTTATCACTTGCTTGCTTCTCAAGGTAATACTTGTACCAGACATTCATTGTTTATGGTTGTGCAATTTTTGTACATACAGATTTCGTGCGGATGTAGTGTGATACCAATAGCGATTACTGACAGGTTTACCCGTTTGTAAGTTAAATTTGAGGTTTGGTGTATTATGTAGTTTTTCATGACGTCGCATTCGTGAATCCTCGGTACCGACTTCGGCAAAGTTCGTAGCACCTTTACAGACACCAACGTAACTGGCAGAATATTTCCCTTGCCAAACTCATCCCTAAGAATTTCATTTACCTTCCCAACCTGTAGTATAATTAACCAAAGCAGAACGGACATGTGATGGTAAGGGGTGGTGGCTCGAATCCTGACGAAGTTCCCCGACCACTACCGAACAAGGAGCCACTTTCGTTAACCCGAGGCGCAAGTTCTCCCACACTGTCCCTCTCTTCATCTACTTCATTATCTTCGGCGAGGTTGTGCAGTGCAAGTGTGTCCCCTTCGTGTCAACGAGGTGGACTGCTTCTCTCGCCTTCTAGGTCACCGCGGTGGTAAAGTGGTCAAACCACTAGCCCCCCACCAAGGTGACCAGGGTTGTATTCCCGGTGCGCTCACTACCGATTTTCGCCAAGTGGAAAACCTGACGAAAGTCATCGAGTCTTTTCGGAGCACATCCATACCCGCCGTCCTTGAGTTCTGCCATTACCTCGTACTCACGCCGTATCATCATCAGCGCTGGACGCGTTTTCAACGTTCGACGCCTTAAGGGCTTGGGTCCGAGTTTCTCGGCTTACGAGAGAATTATTTTTTTTTAAATCCACACGAGAGTCGATATCGTAAAATTGCTTCATAACTTTGTTACAAATTGGTTTCACTGTGCAATGTAATTTTTCGAGACAAACTGTATGATGAGTATAGCTAATTTATCAATTAAAAGTAAATTTCGTAAATTAAATAACCAGCAGCTATTTTGCAGTCTTCTGATTTGACAAAAATTAGAGTATGCAGTTTAAATCATTCATAACAAAATTACGGAGCGATTTTACGATATCGGTTCCCATTTACGATTTAAAAAGTAATTGACATTAAATGCGAAGGAACTCGGGCCCATGCCTTTAAAGTACGGAAGCGATAAGGACGACCCAGCACGCACATCATGCCTCCTCCTAGCCTCTAGGCAGGAGTCAGTGAACTGGCATGCAGTCTCCTCGCCGACATCTCGCCTCCGTGGTACATTCAGTACGGACTCTTATCGTCTCATGACTAGAGATGATGGTTTATCTCGGGAAAACTTGACTGTTGGCTGGGTTCCAACGCACGTTCAGCTTACCAGAAGATTACTGGCTTTCGCTTGTACGTGAAGCTGTGGCCCTATTTGACTACGCCAATAAAAGTACCGATATTTTAATATTTGATGTCTGTTATTGGTCTGAAGACACGTATATCGCCTGATCACATGTGTTGCAATTGACTGCAGCGTTTTCAAAGCTATGTTGACACACAACATTTTCGTGATATACCATCATCTCTAATTATGACTTAGGGCCCGCTAGTTTTCGCGAAAAGATTTTTACAGCACTTTGTTTCAGTGCCTTACCTGCATCTCTGCTTTGTGGTCAGTGATTGGATGCCGTAACACCCAGCGTGTGGAGGTTAAACCCGCAAATCACTGATGTGATGTGTGGCAGTTATCCGTGTACTGATTGGCACAGTCAAATTAAAAACGCACAAAAACACTCTGCCAATAGCTAGAGCCAGTGATTTTTGGTGAAAATAATTCTGCAACAACTTGTTTCAATGCCTTACGTGCACACCTCCAACTCTGGTTCGTGGTTATTGGCTGATTATAATAAGGTAGAGGCGTGGCTCATTTGACTGTACCAACCAGAACAATGTTACCGCGACACCACACGCCCGTGATTTGCGGGTAGGACCCCGAGACACCGAAAGTTAAAACTTCCAATCACAGACCATGAAGCAGAGAAACATACATGCACATAAGGCATTGGAACAAATTGTTGCAGAATTCTTTTCACCAAAAATCACTGGCTCTACCAATAGCCATGAAGTTGTGATGCGAGTGTGCACGTAAGACACTGAAAC
This sequence comes from Medauroidea extradentata, assembly GCA_003012365.1. Taxonomy (NCBI): domain Eukaryota; kingdom Metazoa; phylum Arthropoda; class Insecta; order Phasmatodea; family Phasmatidae; genus Medauroidea; species Medauroidea extradentata. The sequence goes on along the minus strand of PNEQ01048645.1, from coordinate 23,572 downwards.
AAAGTGGGGCAAAAATCTTTTCGCGAAAATTACCGGGCCCTAGTTATGACTAGAGAAGATGATTTATCGCGGGAAAACATGACTGGGTTTCAACGTACGTTCAGCTTACTGTCACCGTACCGTAAGATGACTGGCATTCGCTTGTACGTGAAGCTGTTACCTTATTTGATTGAGCCAATAAGAATCCCGCTGTTGTAATATTTGATGTCTGTTATTGGTCTCAGGGGCGTCATTTGGGCCTACAAGGGGGGGGGGGCAAATGCCCCACCCCCCTGGATTTGGAATTTTTGTGTATAAATATTTTTTTTGTATTTTTAAATGTAAATAATGCTAACTTAAGGACATAAAACTGAAGTTTTATTATTAAAGTATCTAATTTACACATGCTTAATTAATTAAAAAGATGCAACAAGGTCACTGTCGTCAGAAAACAAAATCTTGCCCCCCCCCCCTGGAAAAACCTGAAATGACGCCCCTGATTGGTCTGCAGACAGCTACGTCATGTCAGGTGCATACCCAGTGATACACGTTGCAAGAAACTACAGTGTTTTCAAGGGTATGCTGGCACAAAACATTTTCGCGATATATCATCCTCTCTATTTATGACGTAATATTAGGGATGGTGGAAAATCGCGAGAATGTTTTGTGCCAGCGTATTCTGCACATTAGTGTAGAGCCCTGCGTCATGTATTGTTGACCGGCGATTATGTGGTACAGTCACAGACGTCCAATCGTGGCGCACAAGAGTTACCATTGGTACAGTCAAATAGGGACTCGCCAGTAACGAAACAAAAGCATCGGAAATGAATACATTGCATTGAAGCCTAGCAAACAGTCAACTTTTCCCGCGATTAACCACCTTCTCTACGTATAATTAACAGCGACCGGAAAAATTCGCGGGTTCATTCACGTGTAGGCTAGCCTCCAAGACTATTTGTGATCTGAAGCGGAAAAATCTACTCACTGGCTGCTCGCTGACATAGTTATAAGGGCCTGAACTTGGTTCATTTTTATTATTGTCTCAGCGAATTTCAGTCGGTGTCAAATAAGTCGAAGGCCAACTGTGGAATTGAAAGAAAGTTACAGTTGTTGGAAATCTAGCTTGTGCCAGTAAGAAAACTCGAATTTTTCAGGTCCCTAATTATTAATGATAAATGCCGATTGTACACGTCTATATCTTTTCGGCAGCTTAAAAATAAACTTAAGAGATAAAGGGAAGGACCTTAAACGGGTATACATGAGCGTAACTAAATATTATTTAAATACAATTCCTGAACATACGCGGAGTAGTTGGCGAATAATTTTGTACAGGTCGTTTTGAGTGCTCACTTTATTCCGAACCGCCTTTAACTGCCGAAGTTCTGTACACAGCTCGGCGTCTCTGGGTACGCCTACACCTTATTAGTGTTTGAAGAGAAGACAGACGTCATGTTGAGCGTTCTTGCGCTTGGATATTATGAGTGAAGTGGTGAGCAAGCAAGATTTCGCATGATTCCAGAACCCAATTACGATCGTTTAAGTACAATATCACTCAAATCTGAACTATAAATGCCGGTTATAAGTTTTTCCTTTACTTTAAGGCGCCCGCCTACTGGCCGTGTGTTTGTGTGAGTGGGGCACGGTGCCAAGAGCGATGTTGATCGGCTCATCTGGTTCGGTATCACCTCTACCGCAAGACACTGAAACGACGGGTATAATAGGTAGATCACTCACCTTCAGTGGTGACCCTATCTTACTGGAGGAAATTTATAATCACAGTTCATTGCATGTTTGTAGAGTAGTGTTACACTGGTATATACTGATGAAAAGCTGTTTTTAGCAATTTTGAGAGGTTAGAATCTATTGGTTTGTGAACATACACCATTGCTCATGTTTTGCTGATCAAACTTGTGTTGAATGACAAAGTACAAAAAAGAACAAAGAAGCAGACATAAAAATACACAAAAAAATACAGAAAAATGCAGTCCCAGGGGAATTCTGTCAGTTTAATTAATTTATTTCAAAATAATTAATTAATTTTACAAAACTGACATAATTCCTCTGGAATTTAATTTGTGCGTGTGTGTTTTATGTCTGTTTTTTGTTCTTTGTCGTTCAACACAAGTTTGATCTGCAAGACATGAGCAATGACGTTTGTTCACAAACCAATAAATCCTAAATTAAACTCCCATTGCAACAAACATTTAAAACTCTACATTTTGAGAACCTTAGAAGTACCTTAAGGTCACCACCTAACTACGCATTAATGGCTCAGAAGAGGCGGATTACAATACAACGCGTAGGCGGCTCCGTTAAGGAAACTCAGTAACAAATACCTAAAAATTCCCTTTTCAGCAATTTTCAGTATTTTTTTCTTTTAATAGCGTACAATAGGAATTAAGTCCAACGTGACGTCTATTAATAATAGTAGTTTTTATCTTTCCTGGAAAATGCGAATTCCCAGGATAGTTATTTACGGAGATACTGGTAGACTATACGCTAAACACTGACTTTACAGGAAACGTCTTGCTAAAGACTCAGCTAAATAGGTTCATGTCCCTTGACGCCGATTGACAACTCAGCTGTCAGAACCTGCTAGTATTGTTCTTGTCAGTTACGAAGGCCAGGTTATGAAGCTTTCTTCCCAATCATATAGTCGTAAATAGGACTGCAGGAAACCTGTTTACTTTTTTTTTCTCCCAGGAAACCGAAAGTCATCACAGCTGCGAGTAAATAAACATGACCTGAAAAATAATTGCCGAAATCTGGCTTTCGTAATTGATACAGACTATACTGGAACTCGGAGTCGATGAAGGCAGTGCGTGATTGCACTATAGCTTCAGAACAATTACTTTATAGAGGGCGAGGCAACCGTTGAGATTAAAGCCTAGAATACAATATACGGTTAGTGTTGGAGGTTTGAGTTGGCAACAAATGAAGGACTGGTGTGGCACAACAGCTGGATGGTGGTTGGTGTTTGTAGTTGGTGATTGGTCAGTAAAGTATTTCACTTCTATTTCCGATGGCTGGTGTTAAGTTGAACTTTGTGTTGGAGATAATTGGAGAATATTGAAATTTCATTGTCAACATATTAAACTGAGCTTGAGCTAGCTAATTAGATTGGAGGGCGTATATATTAAAAAAAAAAACATGAAATCTTATTACGAATAAATAGGCTAGGCTGTACGGAAACTCACCCACAGTATATCGGGAGGTGAATCCTACGAAAAATGGTGACGATTATGTATTATAAATTATAGACCAGCTATACTTCTAACGAAAATATAGGCCTACGCCTTTGAAATTCGAATTTTAATTTCTGGAAATCGAAAACCGGTATTTAATAAATCCATGATGTTTTGAAAACTATTCACTGTTATCAAATTCGAAGGCCTGTGCGATAATAACAGTAATAAAGTTTTCCATTAACATTAAAAAATGGGGTACCTCCCACAGAGAGCGCATCATTTTGTTCTGCCATTATATGTTATGAACGTATCACCTTGGTTTTCTGTACCTATTGTTTAGATGCCGATAAAACTAAGCAATGTTTAAGGCAACGTGTTGTTTTCAACGTTGTTTTCAATATTTTGCAAAACTAAGAATTTAAAACTCGAATTTCAAGGATAGTTATCTGTCATAATAGTTTAGGTAGACTAAAAGTTGCAATACATATGTGTCAACAATTTACGCAAGGATTCATATTTCAAGATATTTCGGGTGAGTCTGCATAGTAAATAGATAACTTGTTAGTTTCCTCTAAATATTTGTCAGAGCGGCCGCAAAGAAGAACGTTCTTTCGAATGTCGTATATTATCATTAAGGGTACCTCCTTCCTTGAGAGATTCTACGTGCTGGAGGCCCAGAAGTGACGGAGCTATAGAGGCGTCCTTGAAGCACGCGTCAAATAGCGCATCGCCGCAACAGGACAAGCTCTGAACTAACGTGCTAGATTCTCGCCGACCCAATGTTATTATGGGACTGTGAGTGAGTGAGTGAGCGACTTTGGTCAGCGTTCAACGTCGAGGTCTTAAGTGCTGGTGAGGGGTGACATGAGGTGAGTATGTAGCAACGCAGGAATGAAGGGGCGGAAGGAACGGGGAAATCCCCGAGAAAACCCGCCGAACAGCCACATCGTCTGGCACCACATGCGAAAATCCGGGGACCGACCCCGCCGAGTATCGAATCCGGATCGCCTTGGTGGGAGGTAAATGTTCTATTCATTCGGCCACCGTGGGCCTATGGGACTGTAAGCGGTGACCTAATAGTTTTAGTTGATGGGAAGTCTGTAGAAAAGTTCAGCGCACGTTTCCATTTGAATTTCACATATATCAGGTTAGTACATTTTAAAGTACGGCAGTGTTAAAAGACCGTTATTAGCTATGTTGGAGGCCGCTCAGAAACAGTGTTTTTTTTAAAGACTATGGCGTCTTAACAATGACATTTCGCACTTGTCAGAAGTGTTTTCTTTTCGTACATCGGCACAATGGACAAATGTGGAATAGTTTTTTTAAGAAGGAAAAAACTTATTTCCCTGAACATTACAAGGAATTTGAAGCGCGTGACATTTGGGGCAGCCTTAAGCAGCATGAAAAATTAGTGTAGGGCTGTATATATGCGCAAAGTACTGTATTATCAAGCTGCAATGAACATCGAGTCTAGACCTGGTAAAAGTGAATCCAGGTAAGACCCAAGGACGAAACGTTATGAGTTGCGTGAAGCAATTGATACAGTCTTATTCACATACTTAAGAAGATGATGGATGGTATATTCACGTCGGACTAAAAGTGTTTGATCATGGCTCCGTAACATAAAAGGTACTCGCTGACATCAGTCAAAGAGAAGACTTTTTTTATGTTTCGACGGGTAAACATTACAAGTATACGTACAAGAGCATTCTGAGTAGCGTAGTGCTGACTTATAAATATATAGGACCTGAGAACATAACCAGTTTCCATTTCCTTGCCAAACAATCTTATTTCAAACCTATCAAGTATGCATGAAACTCTCTCGGGTCCACAATTACGAAGAGTTGAGTACTTACACCAACCATCAAAGATATTACACCATCAATCCAAGAACATCGGGTAGCTTTGATTGAGAAATGATAAAATACTATAAATTCCAATTACTCTTCTACTGCACATCAATAAGTTGTTGAAAAGTCTGTCGTCTGATATTTGCATCTCTCCTCTTCCGATGGAATCTTAGTAATGCAGATTTAATAACGACTTACTTTCTCTCCCTTTACCAGGGCGCAAAAAACCAAAATGAAATTTTATTAGAAATACACTCAACCTCACTGCCCAACCAATGAACGCTATTTCATGAGATCGGTAGTTAAATTTTCAGGAACGTTTCTACACTGTAACTCGTTGAAAAAATAATGAATTTGTCTTAACTACGTGAAGGATTAATAATAAAACCATAGTACGAAGATAGCGTGACATTAATTTTCATCAGGTTAAAAACATTTTACGTATTTATGTTAATCGGAGGTTATCACACGTATAGAGCGTCTCAAGCTTAGATTGTAGTACAGAATTATATGGGCTTTTTCTTTCTTTTTCCAACGCATGGTAAACTGCCATAATCACTGTCCTTGTTTCTGCGCGCGCTGTTGCCAAAAATCCACAAATTTACTATTGTAACATTGTTCTTAAGATTTTCGCAAATTGTACGCATCGGATGATATATTTGTTTCATCAGTTACACCATTACAAGGGTTTTAAAAAAATTCAATGTACTTACACTGTTTTCATGCATCATTGAATATATCACATAATAATTCAGAACTAATGGTAGAATAGTATTCAAAATTTTATTGGGCATAAATTCATACACCTCTACGCTAAAAAAAAAAAAAAAAAAAAAAAAAAAACATCAGAAGACTAAAAATGTTATTTGTTGAATGCATAAAAATTTTTTTCTAACCGTACGTGCGTTTCATTACAGAGTGAAACATAAAAAAGTTGGTCAATAAGAAACTGTTTTATTTTTTAAGTTGGATTGGGGATGAAAGCAAGAAAGTTGTTCATAATAAGCTGAATTAATTTTTTTAAGTTACACCACTGCAACAGCTTTAACCGTTCTCTTGTTAATAGCGTGAATACAGATAGGCTGCGAGGGAGTGAGCTAAATATTGCGTATAATATAGTCCTGTATTTTTCACATACGAGCTATTAACGCAATTAAGGAAGCTTTCGCAGTAACCAGGTGTTCTAAACGAGCCATTTATGCTCTTAGGAAGAAACAACAGCAACATGGTACCTTTGACTAACTTGCAGAGTTGAAACCGTAAATGGAAGGCAAACCGAATTCCCCTACATAAATATAAGGCCATGTTCTATCATGTCCGTTCCTTGTGCGATAACTATTATTACTATTATTTTTATTTATTGGCGTGCGTTAATATTAAATTTATCTAAAACAAATTATATAAATTTTATTCTATTAAACAATAAGGGTAATAATTTGGTTCAATCAAATATAAAAATACACTATATAGGATACACATTCATAGAACATATAATATCAAATTTCTGGGCGTTTACGCAGATCTAGTTAAACTCGATAGAACATATAAATATGATAAACAAAAAACTGGCACCAGAATTTTTCCGTTCTTAGAAATTTAATAACTGTTTTAAATAAAGAGGACGTGAAAATTATCTATAATATTCTTTGTTTGAGACTTATGTAATATATATAATATTTTGGGGGAAATCTACTCACGCAAAAAAAAATTTTTAGTCTTCAAAAAATGTTGTAAGAATTTTATGTAATGTTAATTGTTGTTATATTTTGTATAAAGTCAACTGTGGTCAGAAGGATGAAATAAATAAATAAACCAAAATCCTAAAATAAAGTAAATACAAAACAATCTGGCACCCAGTTTGTTTGCAAGGTTTTTACTATCTTCAATTTTTTTAACACACAAAAAATTACTTGTTTTCGGCTAATTAGTTTACTGACGACAATTCGGTTTACTATATAATCAGCTTCAACTTAGTTGTTTTGTCTAGTAAAACGAATTTAAACAGTACGGACATACAGATTTATGGTATCTGATCTAGTTCACGCTTGAAAAATAAGTGTCACAAAATTAGTGGAAATGAGGTATCGTTCCTAAAGTTGACATCTCGGCCAAACGTTTTGTACTATTTTCATTCATGAATCTACAACTTTAAATGAAATATACAAAAATTTATAATTAAAAAAATCTTATTTTCCAGTTTCTATACGAAATCTATTTCCCATTATCGATTTCATAATTATCAACACTACCCCAACCACATTCTTGTCTTCAGACGGACGCTACCCCTATGTTTTGCCAGGAGTAGCTATAATGATTAATAGGTAGTCTATGTGATAATAATTATTTATTTACGTATTGCCTATTACTACTAATCTAATGAATTCATACTAGTGGAGTATATGAACTGTTTCATATTTTAAAGTAATATAAAATGTGATTGGATACATATTTTGAAGCTTATTCTTATACCAGTTACAATTATATCAATTAAGAAATGTAAAATATAGTATTGTAGTATCCAAAATTGTGAAGTAGTATCTCTCCAGTTCATAACGCAGCTGCGACCTAGCAACAGCGCGCGCCATAAGCGCTGTACTGCAATCTAAGGTTGGGATGCTCTATAGCAGTTGATACTCTTTCTGCGTATAACGAAATGTTATTTTGTATAAGTTCGTGTCATTTTTACTCTTACATGTCCATCTTAATTTTTTCAAGTGAACTTTAATTGTTAGTGTTTATATTTCTAGTCTTTGTTTTTGGTAATAAATTCTTTATTAAAACTGGAATGGTTTTAAGCCTTCAAATTGTGGTTTTTACAGTTTTGTAGGTACTACCTAGTATTTTAAATCTCCATTGCAAGGTTAACACTAATTTAATGAAAGTGCTGTTGGTTTGAAGTAGGTAACTAAAATAATAACAGATCCTTAAATTCTGATTTGAAATTATTGCTCGCACTGTCGTACTGAGATGGCTGAAACGTTATTCCATGCGACAATTTGAAAGGCTTCGCCTGCATATCGTACACGCGAAAATGTTCGCAGAGGATTGCTTTGCAAGTCTCTGAGTACACCAGTCCTGTTCATAAGGACACCATCGGGAACTTCACTGTACGCAATATTTCTTAATCAGTGGTTGGCCGTGTACACTCCGTTGCACTCGAATGAAATGCGATCGTCATTTGCCTCATGGTGACCTTCCTTCTGTCCCCTCCAGCAGCTAACTCCATAACGGGAGTCACCGATACTTTTTTGTATCTCTAAGGTGACTGCTTACGTAAGCCGGAAAACTGTGTACATAGCTACAGTAAAATAAAAGAGAGTAACGAAAATGTTCTCAAGTTGATTTAATTGTTGTAGTACTTTATTACAAAAATAACATTAGGATGGCCACCTGAAAAGGGAGTATTATGCGCTTTCGAGTGTGTGTGAAGAGATTTTGGTCAACATACTTAAGAGTTAGTTTTCTGCCCCTCAGAAATAGCATGTGCAGCACCTCAGATACTTTATAATTACTAAGTAGAGAAGCATGATACACGATTGCAATTTTTTTGTGCATGGTAATAGACATCAATGGAGATTTGTGTAGCTTTAAGACAACTAAACTCATTAAGGCCTCTTTATTATGCTTCATTAAAATCAGGCAAGTTTGGTGCTTGTTTCAGAAACAAGTTCTAATTAAAAACGGAAACTGCTTCTACACAAATATAGATCGTACTTTGAAGAAAAGATTCATAAAATAAAAGTATTATGTCGCGCCGATGAATTTTAAAAGGTAGCGTAAATTCGGAAGCTCTGCGCGGCGAAAATGCGGCCTTCGAATCCTGAAATCCACGCTCCACGGCCCGCAAGTTTAGGCCAGCCCCGCCTCTCGCTTCTGGAGAAAAGAAGAGGGGGAACTCGAGGACTGTGCAAAACCCTCCCTCCTTGGAGCCTCAGGAATGCGTCCTGACCACAGGGGGTTGGGGGAGGGGAGCTAGCACTGCTACACGCTACACGGCCAGCCCGAAGTGAAGAGAAGAATCAGGCTAGCTGGTTGACATCCCTAAATAAGTTTCGCCCAGAACTAGGAGGCTTGTGTTCATATGGCAAAGGTTCAGGAAATTTGTTTGTTTGGTTGACATTCTGTTGAACGATGTAATTTCTTAAATCGATTTATGCAGTTAGTGATTTACTAAATTTTTATTTCGTATTTACGGCACACGGCACAGTAAAAGGCGTGGATGCTTTATCTTACACTGAGTATTTTGCACATTATATATAAAAAACAATTACACAGATACACACTACATGTTAAACAATCAAATTAATACATAATTAAGGAAAAATCAATTAATTTCAATAAATACACACATGCGTACATAAAAAAGGCAAGGCAAGGGAACGGAAGTTCCCAGAGAAAACGCGCTGGCCAACTGCAGTGTCCGCCATGTTTCCCACTGTGAAAAATTCGAGCTTGGGGGGGGGGGGGTGTTGACACAGTGTGGGTAACAACGAGCTATATAGTTAAGAGTTAATGGTCCGGCGGGCGTCGTAGGGCGACGGCCAGATGACCACGTGGGCCAAAACGCTTCCAAAGTGAAGCCCTGTTGAACGGCTGTTTGGAACCCAGAAAACATGGCGAACAGCAGTGTGGCCAACATTATGTTAAAAATCCGTCATTATGTTCGCATAAAATCCGTTACTTTATAGCTCCATTATATTCCCGCTGAACACAGGAAAAATGCCAATAATTATTGTAATATATTATACTGTAATAAAGTTTAAATTAGCATACTCGCTCTCGTCTCTCGACCGGAAATAAGAGTCCGCCATTTTATCTAGAGTCAAAATACTACGTTCAATTGTGCATCACCTCAGAGCCTTGGAGATGGCTGTTTGCCGCCCCTCTATGTTTGCTATATAGCTCGTTGGTGGGTAATGAGCAGCGCCCGAATGAAGAGGCGGAAGAAATGGGAGATCCTCGAGAGAACCCGCCTACCAGCGACATCGTACGGCACGATCCTAACATGCGAAAATCCGGGGACCGACCCAGCTGGGATTCGAGCCCGGATCGCATCAGTGAGAGTCGAGTGCTCTAGACACTGCGCTAACCGCGGCTCAACGCGCGTTCGAGACCCGGAATTGCGGAGTGCTAAGAGCGACATAATCTGCCCTTCATGCCTCGCTCTCAGCTCTAGACGCAAGTCACTTAGCTGAATTCTCGCCGATAAATCGCCTCTATAAGACACTTAGCGGTCACGAAAGAATGCGTAATGTTGAAGATAAATATGAATTGTACACATGTTACACTATTTTAAGATTAATACGTCAAAATTTTCGTTTAAAAACAGGAATGTTAAAACACCGTTATACCTTTTTCGGAAGCTAGAAAGTAGGATTTAAAGATAAGTGGAAGACCTAAAATGAATATACATGCCGGAAATGTTCTTTGAATAATATTTCTAAGTAAACATCGCTCATAATCTTCAAGTAGTTGTCAAATAACTTTCTGTCTGCCGAAGCACTGAACATCGCTTGGATGTCTAAGCAAGCGGCTACCTAAACTGCGTCGTCTGGTCACGCCTCCAAATAGTTTGCACTGCTTGACTGGAATACTCAATCATCAAAAATCTGAACTACTCATCAAAATTCGATAAGATTTTTTTCCGAGTAGATATTTTATCAGAGGACGTTTATATATACTGCGCTATGCAAAAGTATGCTTTACTTTCAAGTGAAAAATTAAAAACAGTTTTTAAAAAAATAAGGGCTTGAAACCACAAAATCTACAAAAATGGTAAAACTATTATTATTATAATTTTCAATATGATGATATCTAGGTCTCTAAAATAATCGAATTTCAAAATTACCCGCGTTTCACTTGAAAACAATTGTACTCTCCGAAAATCTCTGCGCCAGAGGTTTACGAACGTTAAAATTATTTTCAAATCAAAACGCGAGAATTTTGGGGAATCGGTTACTGTAGTGGTCTAGATTATATCACATTACAAAAAATAATAATAAATTTCCACTTTTGTAGAATTTGTGTTTTCAAGCTCTTATTTTTTGAAAACTGAATTTTTTTTTTCTTTTTTACTCGGCAGTAAGCATACCACCGCAAAGTGCTGTTTAAATAAACGTCCACTGATAAAATATCTACTCAGCAAAAAATATCATACAATTTTGATAAGTAGTTCATTTTTGATTGACGATTGAATATACCAGTTGTCCACTCGACATTGTACCTTACCATACCACGTAAGTTGTACACTGTCATTTAAGCACGCCGCCTACTGAGCGATTCAAATGCGTAGCTTTGTGCGTGGAAATACGTTCTATTTTATTTTTTACGAAAATATTTCACATGCGTCCATTGAACCATGTACGAAAACGCACTTCGGACATGTACGAAATGTAGCTATTAAGACATTATGCTCGTTAAAGCACTTTTCACACTGCTGTACTTCAAAATTTACTTACCAGATGTGTGCGAAACTTGGATAGAATTGTGCACTGAACAGTACAACAGACTTTCCTCCAATAAAATTATTTGGACACCACCTGAAGTCACGTGGTAAAAATGGATCGACGAGAATCTTGTCCGCTAGGTCAACGCTTGACTCGTTGTGGCGATGTGAAATTTGAAGCTCGTTTCAAGGTCTCCCTTATTGTTCCGTCTCTGTTGATTCTCTAACGAGCAGGTGGGCGTGGCCCTTAGCAACTTCGCAACATTTTTTAAATTTTGGCTTTGTACGAATGTAATTTAAAATGTTTCGTGTTGGACTAGCAGGTTCCGTCTTCCAATGATATTCTTAAGGGCGCGGTCTACATCAGTTATCAACGTGATATTTTTATTTTTATAATTTTATCAGATGTTTTTTTATTATTTTAGACATACATTGAGAGTCTGCTCTTATGAATTTTTTTATCTCTCATAAATGTTGCGTAATGACTCGTAAACGTCAATATTTGCATTTTAGTTTTTTTTTTTTTTTTTTTTTTTTTTTTTTTTTTTTTTTTTTTTTTTTTTTTTTTTTTTTTTTTTTTTTTTTTTTTTTTTTTTTTTTTTTTTTTTTTTTTTTTTTTTTTTTTTTTTTTTTTTTTTTTTTTTTTTTTTTTTTTTTTTTTTTTTTTTTTTTTTTTTTTTTTT
>PNEQ01048645.1:0-11327 GCA_003012365.1 Medauroidea extradentata | reverse complement strand
AACTAAAAAACTTTGCAGTGAATAACGATATTGTAAACCACAACGTGTCCTATATAAAAACAAAAAAATATTGTTGTATTAAATAAGAATTTCTGAAATTTGAATGGAAATTTTAAAAAATTCAAGAATTTTTTTGAAACACTTATTTTTATTTATATAGAAGACTTTGTAGTCTACAACAACTTAATTCACTATAAATTTCTTCAGTTTGGTGTGTCAGTTGGTTTCAGTGGCGTGCAAAAATACCGTCAAATACACATTTTGACGTTTACAAGTCGTTAAGCAAAAACTATGAGAAATAAAAAAAAGTATTCATAAGCACAAAATTTAATTTAAATCCGTGTCTAAAATAAAAAAAAATATATTTACGGTTACCACAGCCAAAACTACCATTGTCAGTATTTTTAAGCACGATAATGCCGTTGTTAGATGTTTAATGTACGTATCAGACACACAAAATTTCTAAATCTACATTATTATGTCATAAAATGATGACATCGCCTTTAAAATGTATAGTGGCAAACCGACGGTGTAAAAATTGCAAAAGACGGTATGTATGCGAAACATGAGTCCTTTGGCCACAAGAAAAGCCGTAGCCATACAAGACCCCTAACGGCGCGGTATACTGCAACTTTTATCACTATGTTTTTATTTTTTTATTTGTACCGGATATTTTTTTCTTATTTTAGACACAAAATATGACTAAATTTGGCTCTAATGAAATTTTTTTATCTCTCATAGTTTTTGCGTAATGACTTGTTAAAGTTACACTAAAACCAACTAATATCCCAAACTGAAAAAATTCACAGTGAATAAAAACGCCAGATGCTACAATGTCACGTACATAAAAACAGAGAACAACAATTTTTTGCATTTAAATAAGAATGCTGCAATTTAAAATAAAAACACTAAAAATTCAATAATTTTATTAAAAATACTAAAATATTTTGTTTAGTGGTTTAACATAGCGGAATTTGTAGCCTACAACATCGTTATTCGCTGTGAATTCTTTCAGTTTGGTAAGTGAGTTAGTTTTAGTGTCGTCCTTAAAACGGAAAAATGCAAATTTTGGTTTTAACGAGCTATTACCCAAAAATTATGCGAGATAAAAAATTTCATAAGAGAAAAATTTTGTCACATTTTGTGTCTAAAATAAGAAAAAATTATCCGGTACAAATAAAAAAATTAAAACATAGTGATGAAAATTGCGATACACCGCGCCATTATTTGGGTTCCCTTTATAGAATTCGTTTGTGTATATGATTGTGACGTAAGTTCTGTGCACGAATCTAATTTGAATGAATCATGTTCTTGGGTTAAAAAGTTGTTTTGTGAAATAACTTCAGACACCCATGCAGACAGAAACAGGAAAGAGATTGATCTCATAAGCTCAGCTGTCCTTCGGAAACAGGCTAAGTATGTGAAATATTTTTACAAAATAGTTTAATCTACTACCAGTGCAGCAACGATTGAATGAAAACATTTTCTGATGACTATTTATCCAATAATACCCAAAATCGTTTCTGCTTAGTATGTATTAAATTTAATTTGAGAATCTTATCACGGTGACTAAACTATTTTTTTTAACTCAGCATATTACCTAAATTGCAAACTTCATTGCTTGTAGTAAATCATAAAATTTTAGTGTACCAAAATATTTATACATAGAAGTTATATTTTAGTGTATTTTTATCTCTTAATGTATAACACACCTTTAGTGTAATTGTAAACCAATATAATTTTTAAGTGTTTCAGTAGTCCAAAACATGAATGAATGTAACTGACTTTTCAAAAATTAAAAATGATAAGAAGTTTAAAAACTTTCTGTATGTATGGATTGCGGTAAAAAATTTACTCACATTAGTAAATTCTAGATGTTTATTCATATTTTACTACTAAAAATGTATCTAATTGTCATTTCTATGAGGATTAATATCTCAAAATAAGTACATCATGGTAGTCTGTGACAGACCAAGTACTATAATATAACTACAATTAAAACCTTATAATTTCTTGACTTATTAAGTCGATAACATGCTATTAAAACTTTCTCATGTATGCATTCGACTGTGATGAAACAAATAAGGGTCAAAAAACCAGATGAAGTCTGTGAAACATACAATTGTCACAGATGGACAAGAGGAATGCAAAACTTGGTATTTGAAATCGGTAGGCAAGTTGGCTGTGCGTCTCGGCAACGAAATCATTAAAGCCGATGACACATATTTTGTCACAAAAGCATAAGTAAATTGGAGAAGAGTCGAACCTTGCCGTTTTAAAGCAACCGCCCCTGCATTCGTCTGGAGTGATTTCGGGAAAAGATGTAAACATTTGAAATAAGGATGGCCGAAGGCGAGAAACGAACAAGGGTCCCGAATGCCAGTACAAAGCGTTACCATTACGTCACTGCGCTCGGTAAAATTGATAGGTATGCACTAACTGAGTAGCTATATGTCATCTACATATATAAATGCAAGTGTAACGTACGGAAAATCGTATACTATACTTAACCGCTTTGTATATTTTTTACTCTACACGACCTTCGGGTCAGCCTTACATAAATCAAACTCACTACGTCTTAAGTACTTTCGCTTCTTCAAGGCCAAAACGAAACCAGCCTGCGTAGATTATTAAATAAAGTAAGGAAGCATTCAGCAACATTTTATTTTAAAATAATCATTTTGATCTGTTAGAAGTGTGTTTCCAAATCTGACTTTTTCTGCCAAAATCTGCAATAGGGCCTACAACTAAATGGTCATGTCCTACATCTAGGGATACTAACCCAGTCCTCAAAAGTATTTGAGTCACTCCCAATTTTTGCAAGGGGAAGAAGTAGCACACAGTGTGAGTTGCTGGTCACTTGTGGGTTTTCTCGGGGCACTTCTATTTCTTCCGCCTTTACGTTCCGCCGTTGCTTTATACTCACGCCATACTCACTAACACTCAAGACGTAGAAGTTAAGCGCTGACATAAATCCCTCCACTTCACTGCTTCACATGGTATTGTTAGAGGATTAGGTCTCAAAGCGTCAGAAAAAACGGATATGAGTATTTAGAACAAATACTCCGCGTGCTTAAATAACATATGTTTAAAGGGAACTGTTAGATTTTTTCAGTTTTTGAGCCGTAACATTTAATCAAGTTGTATTACCAAAATTTTCTCTTTGAGAATACGTAGGATATATTCTTGATAAACTGCTTGACATAAATAATAATCGAATCTTGCATTAATTTGTCATGCAGGACCATTGCAAGGGAATTACATTTTAACTTTCAAGAAGGATTACGAGTCCAATAGAATATGACCATACAACACACTATAATGAACTCCAAAACTCATCACAAATATCTTCTATACCTCATTGCCACATTTACCAAACATATTTTACAGCAGATGATATTGCAGAAAATCGATAAATAAAATTTAGATTCTAGCTACCCCCCTTATGATCAGCGTTTTATGAATGCTACCTTCTTCAGAGCCAAAACTAGGATAGTTATATACATGTTAATTTAAATTCTATAGGTAGAACCCACGAATTTTCGCGGAAAGAATTCTGCAACAGTTTGTTTCAATGCCTTATATGCTTCATGGTTATTGGCAGAATGTGTTATTGTACAGACGTGGCTCGTTTCACTGTGCTAACAGAAACAAGGTTACTGCGACTCCACACGTCTGTGATTTGCTGGTAGAACCCTAGACGCTGAGAGTTATAAACAGCCAATCACTGACCAAGAAGCAGGGCTACATATGTGCACAGAAGGAATTGAAACCAACTGTTGCAGAATTCTTTTCGCGAAATATTGTGGGCTCTATCTATAGGGCGTTGTACCCGTCACACATGCATATTTGCCATTATTGACATTTATGTTTATCTCGGTGAGGCCCACTTTGGTATAAGATATTTTAGGATGTTTTTTAAATGCCCTGAAAATTAGAAATCAATTAGTATTTTTGGTGTCAAAAAACTCTCAAAAACATAATCTCATAATTTTTCCTACGTTTTTATTATTGTAGAAATATTCTCTTTCAATGACGCAGAAAATATTGTTTCCATCCGAAAGTGATGTCATTATAATGACTGAGCACAGCCGAACATAAACTAACTTGTGAATCTCTATCCTTGCTTACACCATGGCTTTCCGGTAGGCAGCGCCCTTAAGGGTGAGTTAAGAGAATATGGTCAGCACTTAACATCTGGGTGAGGGGAGACATGATGTATGGAGCAACGCCGAAACGGCCGGGGGAAAACGGGAGATCCCCGAGCAAACCCGCCGACCAGCTGCATCGTCCGGCACGATTCCTATGTGTGAAAATCCGGGGACCGACCTCGCTGGGAAACGAACATGGACCGACTTGGTGGGAGGCGAGTGCTCTAACCACTGCAGCCACTACGCCAACCGCGGCCCCTTGTCCTTAAGATGGCGTGGTACATAATTCAACGCTAAAAGCATTAATCTATAACTGTAGGTTTCTTGAAGCCAATTTGCGAAAATTAAACAATAGCAACCCTAGACAATAGATTCAGCCAACGTTTTAATCAAAATTGTTTCCAGTGTTACAAACTTCTTAGGCACAGTCTCTGACGCCGGAACCTCGTGCATTTAACTGCGGTGCAAGAGATCACACGTAACGAATTAGTAATTTTGGATAAATATTTACTCATAAAAATGGCAAATACCATTATCGAGGATTGTCATTGAGTATTTTATTCATATTGCCTCCGAAATAAGCTTAGAAATCAATTTATATTTTCAGCGTTTATTTATCTACCACGCACTCTTAAGAAGGAAAACAGTTGTTTATATTTGTATAAAATAGTTTAAGTTTTGTAGACGTTACTTGCGAGTACATTTTCCTTTTGCAAAAAAAAAAATGGCTCAACCAGTTTATTTCGTATTTAAAAAAAATTGCCAAAAGTAGCAAAAAAATTACAAACTTTTATACAAATACAAAAAACTTACCGCAATGTTTTTTTATGTAAATAAAACTGTAGCTCGTGGCATGTAGTTTCACTGTTCATTATTTCCTTTCATACGCCCGTTGATTTTCGGAGGCTGTAAGAAGTAAAAACATGGAAATGTTGACTTCGAAATACCATTATGGAAAAACTGGCTTAGTTATTTGTTTCGTAAGAAGAAAATGTACGCCCAATTAACTCTACAAAACTGACACTGTTTTATACAAATATAATAATATGATATTTTCTCTCCGAAACGCCCTTAAGGGTCTTTCCTACTCTGTTTGATATGTGTTGCAACCAGTTACGAATATCCCTTTTTGTCAATACTTCTTTTTGTGCATTACATTTATACTTAGGTGAGGGGTTACGTGTAGCATCGGAATGATAGGTCGGGGGGGAAGGGAGTACGGGATATCTGTGAGTAAAGCTCGTCGATCAACGGCATCGTCCGGTACGATTAACACATGCGTAAAACCGGGTCGACTTCGCCGGTATCCGAACCCTTGGATAGCCTTGGTGGGAGGCGAACACCCAATCCGCTAAGTCATAGGACTAGATGTGTAGGCATAAAGTTACTTGAAACATGTATGTGGTACGGATAATTTTGCATCAAATTATAGCATGAGGTTGGAAATGCGTATTCACATGTTTTAACACAAGCTATGACCTAAATGAACCTTTAAACTGTTTCTAACATTTTGTAGTGAATTGAAGATAACACTTGTCTGCCACCTATGCGATCCGGGAACGATTCCCGGTGAAGTCGCTCCCGAGATTCGTATGTGCGAAACGTGGCGTACATTGCCTTTGGCCGAAGAAATTTCTTGTTGTACTCCATTCCTCGATTGTATTATTTGCTGCATTATCTAACGTTCTGTAATGTTGTTGAACCAAACGGTTGCAAAAGTACCATATTATTACAGTAAACGTTTTTACCGTATTAACGTATTTTTAAAAGCACTTGGCAAAAATTTGTTGCCTACTAGTTTTCCTGGAAACGCTAACCGTAGAGGTGTCCCGTTGAGACACATGAAGTGCTGTTATGTAAGAATGTAACGAATGTTGATCGCGATTTAAGACTGAGCTGCCATTTCAGTGGGTTATTTAGTTGATGGACACACCTTCAGATTGCCTTACCCTCAGCGTAATAAGAAACATTGGCACGTCGCTGACGTTTTAGGCGAGGAATATTTTTGATAAAGTTTTATGTCTTCGTTGGGCTGCCGTGAATTACGTACGTTGGAGTGTGCGGAAGGTAGAAGAAGTACTGTACGTTCAGAACCGGTTTACTGAACACATGTGAACGTATTACTCATTGGATCAGCATGTTTTTATATACGTCAGTAATCTAACGCGAGTGTGACTGAAATTTCCCACACCGACTACAGGCTTATATCATGTCGTCAGTCATTTGTCGGATTCTCACATAGGATGCCATTAAGTTAAAAAGCGTTGAAGATCATTCGCATCACTGTTTATGATATTACGTAAGAGCATGCATTGAAGGTGTTTGCAGTATTACTGAATGAGCGAAACATAAAACGACTGTTTATTTATGACAACTTACTTTGAAGGTTACCGTGTAGTTTGTATTATAGTTAGAGAGCGAAAGCGTTAGCACTTTACGTCTCAGCAGCCTTGTGACTATGCAGGGTTTGTTACACGATTTTATGGAGTGGCTCTAAAAATTTCATTAGCGACGAGTTACAGCTTTCTGCCCTCAGCAATGCAATTTTCCCAACTTCCTGCACGCTATTTTTATAATTTATACTAGACTTAAGCAGTATAAATACCAGCTACCTGAGCTTGAAGTGTGTTGCAACGAAATATTGTTATTTTTACGACGAATCTACTTAACATGCAATACATATACATCTATTAATAAAACACACGCTTCAGACTAAGTCCTTGCCGGATCAAAATGTTTAGCAAGCTTATAAATATTATAATACTTCGGGCTCCCTCAAAGGGCTAAAAAGCAGCTTTTTCAGAATGCCGTATCTGGGAACATGCCAACCGGATAAAAAAATAAACGTATGCGGAAAAAAAAATTTTAAGACATAAATACCAGAAAAACAATGATATGTCTAACGATTTAAATCCAGTGTGGAGTACAATAGTGGTAAATAACAACACGCCGGTTGAATCACTTTCCCGTGAAAAGGTGACCCGTAAAAATTAAAATGCACTGCATACGCGCGCCGGTCAATGACACAAACATAGTTTGTATCTCTCGTACACGCACACAAATGCAGTGTAGGCTATCTATAGAGCTACTTCAACAATCGAACAGAGCAATATGACACTTTGGTAATAAAAAACAACTCTACTCTCATTCAGGAGGACACGAGTTCGATTCCCAGTGTGGCTATTTTGACGTAGGCTTACGATACATTTCTCTGTATCAATCACGGCGAATACTTCATTCTTACCTTGTTTCTGGTTCACTTAGCCACTTGTTCTATTGTCAAAGAGACCTTATTCAATGCCTTCCTGACAATCTTTTAAGGGATTAATTAGTATTATGAAACGGTTGACGCCACATTACTTCACTTAACACAATCCTGTATTGGGTCTCTGTGGTTAGCAGAGTTGTAAGGTAATTTTTAACAAAATGTCAAAGACACAGAAGACATACAGTTGGCATGTACAAAAGACAAAAATCACGAGCGTGGTGAACATTTCAAATCTGGTTGAACGTTGTGGAGTCACTGTTAGTGACTGCCACGGCCACCGGTCACGTATAAAATATCTGGACGACTTCACCCGAGGTCGAGTCACTGGGAAGTTGTAAGAAGGTCAAAGTGCGGCCGGTGTGGCCAAGGAGGTCAGGATTGCACACAGCACATAGCCTGGACGGCATTTTCAACAACAGGAACAGCAGTCGTACGAAGGTTTAGTAATGGCCGCCCTTGAGCAGCGTTGGTGATAGAGGACTGGTATTCTGTCCTACAAGCGAGGAGATATCGACCGTAGAAAGTAATTCCACGTCCCACGCACTACTGGGCGCCTGATATCTCGCCTTTCTCTGCTGTCAGATCGCGTGTGGTTAGGTCTCGGCTGTCAGGGTGGTAGCTTATTTAATATATCCAACGTTTCAGGACGTACTTAGAGAGATTATAGAGCTTGCATCAACGTCTCCTACATCATAGAAAATTATGTTTGCAGGTGGTGGGGTCCTAGTATTTTAATATTTGCCTTCGAACAGCAGATGTGAGGTAAGGTGAGAGGGTTTTACGGTCCTTTGACAACGTGGTCTTAATATAAGGCTCCGCATCGGTCGCTTTTTTTAATTAATTTATTTTTCGCTCTTATGAAATCCTCAGAAGAAAAATGTTAAATTTGTTACTATAATATCAATTCTATTTACCTTGCACTACAATAAAAGCATCGCAGTTGAACTTATGACTAGGGCAACGATTTTGTCGCGAAAAGATTTTTGCCCCACTTTGTTTCAGTGACTCACGTGCACATCGGCAGTTCTGTTTCCAGGTTATTGGCAGCGTGTCTATGTTCAGACACTTTTCTCATTTGACTGCACCAATCAGAATAAGATTATTGTGAGTCTGTACGTCTATAATTTGCCAAGGCAAGTGAGAGTAAAATCATCCAACCACAGATGATGTAGCAGAGTTGCAGGTGTGCACATGACGCATCGAAACCAAATGTTGCAAAAATCTTTTCGCCATAAAATCGCGGCTCTACTTATAACGTATATTTAAGTCATAATCAGTCGAAGAAATTAAGAATATAAAATAAATTGCTTGACTAATTACGGCTTGAATATACGTTAAAAGTTCAACTGCGATGCTTTTATCGTACCGCAAGGTAAATAGGATTGATATTATAGTAACAAATTTAACATTTTTCTTATCAGAATTTCATAAGAGCGAAAAATAAAATTATTAAATATGGCGACTGATGCCGAGCCTTTAAAGGGACTCTCTACCTGCGCTTGAAATGCGTTGCAGCTATTGCGATTAATCTTTTTTTAACGAAACTAATAAAGGCGCATCATATTTATATATCTACGATAAGAACACACACTTCAAACTATGTAGTTATAGCTTCAAAAATTTGGCCTGGTTATTTAAAATGTTATTTTCGTGCCCCTCAAAATGGCCAAAAATGGGTCTCACATCGTAGACTGGCGACTAAGCGACTAATATTACGGGGGCCGGCAATAGCGACTGTCACTGAGCTATAAAACACGTCGCCAACTGCCTAAATTAATCATCACCTGCAATAGGCGTTACATGGCAGAATGGTCGTGATACCTATAGAGTTTACCAACGACAACATACTTAGAATTTAAAAGTGTTGTGTAACCTGCACGGTTATTGATGTCGATCGTACATTTAATTATTGAGAAGTGCCTTGTACACAGCGATTTTCCATTTAAAGATTTTTTATAATGCTACAAAGATTTTCTTCGTAAAATAACTAAATAAAACTGTAGTCAACCAAATCACTGTTTTGTCAGGAATTGTAAGATATATACCATCCACATCAACTTGTGTATTTTCCTGGAATAAGTATACATATTAAACACGTTCCATAAAATCAAGAAAGCCAAAATTATCCAACTGTTTGTAAAATACATAAAAATAAAAGAACCTACAACATGTAAGTTGAATTGGTCTAGAGGTGAAATGCACAGCTAACAAGCTTATTAATGCAGGTTCGAATACTAGTGTTTTTTTTAACGTTATTGTTCTTTAAATTATTTTTTTAATAAGTTCATTTTCATGATCATTATAAAGCAAATAATTTATACATTCCCTTGTTTGTAAGCACAAATACCTTTTTAATGATTCAGCAATTTTTTACATGATTCGCGAGAACGACCTTTATAGTGTTAAAAATAATTCCCCTGAAAACTGAATTACTAAGAATTTTCGTTTTGAAAGTACAAAAAAATATAAATGTACCCTGAATTCAGTTCAGCATTTTCATAGCCTTTTATATATGCTCAGAACCCAAATTTTATTAAAATAACAGCGAGTTCTTGGGATTCCTTACTTAGACTATGTTGTTAACATTTTTCACTTTTTTAGGCATCGACAGTGAAGTGAAATCTGATCTAAGCTTTGTTTCATTACATGTGAAAATGTTTCCGTTATTAATTATTTTCAACCCAGTGTATTTCGTTCAACTAAAAAAAAATGCATTTCGTTCCAATGAAACTGATAACATTATAAGTTCGCAGTAATGCATTAACACATCACAAACTGGTTTCTACGTTCAGCAACCACTGCGTCAGAGAGAGAGAGAGAGAGAGAGAGAGAGAGAGAGAGAGAGAGATGAGTACTCTCTTAGATCAAGTTATTTGAAGGTTACCCTTACAAGCAATAACATTTCTTCAACTTTCGATGCAATGTGACGTGTTTTAGTGTATCCTTTCTTTATATAACTTATTATATAGATATTTCGTTTCCTTTCAAATTCCTGCCACACTGGTATTATCGAAGGTAGACCTCACACAAGCGTGGATTCATTAATGTATCAATACACAAATATGAAGCAACGTTTCTTTGTGAAATTACTCGGGTTTAACGAAAATAAAACTTAAGTGGCTGTGGTTGCCCCACATGTTAACCATGAGTGAAGATCAAGTGGTATTTTATTTTAAATTTAAAGGAATCAAATTTTATAGTCAACTGTCATGGATTCAACATGCCCATTATAATTCATTTTATGGACAAATTGAAAACCCGTGTTTACGAGTAATATTTATAAGCATTTTACCACGCTAAATTAACATCCTCTGTCTGTCCTCACTCATTCTTTGTTGTTAATTTATACATTTATATAGGTATATTATTATTGCATATAACGAATAGAATAAAAATACTACAAACGGACTAGTTTACCGGGAAATTGTTTGGTTGCATAGCCATTTCCAGAACATAAAGTTGTGGAGAAATTGGGGGAAGAGTATTATCTATGGAAAACATTAGTACATGTTAGAAGTATCATGCCTGCAAAATGCATGAATATTTGTGGTTTCCAGGTGTATACTGAGCTCAAAAACTGATATACTAAAACGGCGTATGGGCACAAAACGTGTGAAATAAACTATAAACGATGCCGTGTCAAAGCGAAAAACTTAACATAACCACTCTATTCCCCGCTTTCTGAGAAAAGCCATAAATCCGAGCTTAGAACTGAGCTGATTCTCAGCTCGTCCTCCTTAAATTGTACTTTAGATATGAACTTAAAATTTTGTTTCGTCTGTGTCTCCGCTCTGCTTGAATCTCGCGCCGCCTACTCGGGTAGTCATGAACGCTAATTCAGGGTGATGTGCCTTTCCCCCCTTTCCTCTTCCTTCCTCCTGATGCAATTCCCACTCCTCCTGCTCTAC
>PNEQ01048644.1:0-53780 GCA_003012365.1 Medauroidea extradentata | reverse complement strand
TGAAATTTAAACAATATAAAGTTCCTGAAAGTAAACTTCCATGTGCTACTTTGTTTCTTAGAAATATTATAATTTTGTAGACTGGGCAAGGACTGACATTTCTCGTTATAGTATTGCGAGCCCAATAAGCTCATGTCTGGTGTATGAGTGAGAGAGGTGAAGTTACGTATAATACTCTCCGCACTTTATATGTTACATCGCCTTCCCCGTTTCCGTGCCTCAAAACATTTAAAAGAAGCTAGTGCCACTACCTTTAAAAAGCCGTAAAACGCTCTCACCTCACCCCAGCCTTCAGACCCAAGTCTCTGAGCTGGCGTGCAGCCTTCTCGTCGAAAACAGGTCTGTATGATGCTTTAAGTGGTGGCCCTATCATTTTATGGCGTATAATTAAAAATAAATGTGTTTTGTACACGCCTGTACCTTTTCAAAGATTCTGCGCTAAGATTTACATGTACCTTATTAAGATCGCAAAATCTTCCATTCTGTCATTTCCAGCCGTTGGACAATATTCTTTAACAAGTAGCAGATATCTTGAAATGGGTAAACACAGGAGTAACGTTCTTTCAATGCTATTCCTAAGCAGACATCAATAATGTACTAACGGCCGAAGCTCTACACACCAGTCAGCAGCCTGGGCAGGCGGCCCCTTTAACGGGGAGCGTTAGACAATTTTATTGTATTTTCTGTTTTGAGCCGTAACAATTTACTCAAATTCCATCATCAAAATTTTCTCTTCGACAAAGCATAGGATATATTCTTGTTAAACTGCTTGACATAAATAATAATTACATCCTTCATTAAGTTGTCATGCAGAATCGTTGCAAGAGAATTTTTTAACGTTAATCTATAATTCTCTTGCAATGTTTCTGCATGAAAAATTAATGAAAATTTTAATTATTATTTATGTTAAGTAATTTATCAAGAATATATGCAATGCTTTGTCGAAGCAAAAATGTAGTAATACAATTTGAATAATTGTTATAGCTCAAAAACTGAAAGTACAATCAAATTGTTTAACACTCTCCCTAAAGGGCATTTAGTTTTGTCCCGCACAGCGAACAGAACAAAACTATGGACAACTCGACCAGTTCGAAGTATGTGCTAGTGGGTGGGAAAATACAACAGTTACGTCGGCTCGTAACACACTTTCCTAGGCTTGTTTGCGAGGACGACAACATCTAGAGGTGAGCTAGCGAAAGCTGCCATCTGAACCTGAGAAACAGCGGGCGACCCCACCCCTTCCCCTTTTTCGGCGTGTTACGACATCGATGCTCGGTGACCCGGGTCACGGTGAATAGGCGCTGCCCGGTGTTGTTAACTGGTGCTGGATTGGTCACGGACATAACATGGGATCGCTAACACCGAGTGTTCACGAAGCTTGCATAACCATTGCTTGTTGCGACAGAAAAAAAAATATATATTCTTACTTACCGTGTGGAGCGTAGCATAAAAGACATGCGAGTAAATACATTTATAGAATACATTTAAAAATTAGGTTCAACGCACAAATATAACGTAAAATTTCATTTTAGACCACATGTTTATGCCTTTGCTAGTCTACATCAAACTAGCAACGCTACTGCACTGGCATCACATGGAAATTAAAAAAAAAACTAAAAGTTGCAAAAATTAAATCAATATTAGGTGCGCGGAAAATATAGTATGGATTGCTTCACAAGGCAGTCCCACATACATTAGTCCTCAATAGCTTTCCACAGAAAGTTAAAGAGTTTTTGAACATAAAAAAGGTTATACAGCAAAAATAAATTAAATGAAACCGAAAACAATATGCCGAAAACAGACAAGGCTAGAAACATACTGAATATTGCATCGAACTACAGTAATTTCGTGTAAAATAAAATTTAAATTTTGTTTCATGAAACTTGCGTTTCTATACCCAACTGTCACAGGTATATATTCCGGTTAAACTATTTTAAAAAGCCAAAGCGTCGAGCACAAGACTGCAAGTAAGCGTTCATTGCATACTGCTTGTAACGCGGATAGACTTGACGTGTGTTCTGAATATTTTAAGTAAAGGCGTACAGAACTATCTCACATCCAGTGTGATTCCAAACTGTGTTTACACAACTTAGATTATGTAAAAGCACTTACAGAGATAGACTACATAAAAGCCGTTAAGTGACGGCATTTTACTGGATGGGGTAAGAGAGCGGTAAGGTGCCGTCTTCCCGAAATGCGACATGAAATTAACATTAAAATGTAAAAGTGATGGAATAAACTAGCCAAGGGTAATATGAAGTACCTCGAGAAAACTCGCCTAACCACAACCGTCGGAAACGTCCGCCACATTCACCACTTATTAAAATTAGCACTCTACCACGCCAGAGATCAAAAACTAAACGGTCCAGTGGGGGCAGAGAAGTTCTAAATCGTACGGCCAGGGAGACGCCACTAGTCTGCTAACTTATTCTAGAGAAGTACAGCGGAATATGTATGCATTGCAAGTCGGTAGGCTCTGACAATTCTGATCTGAGTGGCGCGTGTGTGACTAAAGAGAATAAAGAGTTCCGCGAAATACTTCTTAAGAGTGCGTGGAAGATAAATAAATAAACGCTGAAAACATAAATTGAGTTCTACGCTTTTTTTCGAAGCCAATATCGATAAAATACTCTATGACAATCCCAGCTAATGGTATTTGCCAACTTTATGAGTAAATATTTATCCAGGATTACTCATTCGTTACGCGCGATCTCTTGCGCCGCAGTTAAATGCAAGAGGTTCCGGCGTCAGAGATTGTGTCTCAGAAGTTCGTAACACTGGAAACAATTTTCTTTAAAACGTTGGCTAAAACTATTGTCTAGGATTGCTATTGATTAATTTACGCAAATTGGATTCAAGAAGCCTACAGTTATAGATTGATGCTTTTAACGTTGAATTATGTACCACAGGGCGCGGTCTACGCAATTTTCATCATCATTATTTTATTTTGTATTTGTACCAGATTTTTTTTTCTTGTTTTGGACCCAAAATGTGACTAAATTTGGCTCTTATGAATTTTTGTTATCTCTCATAGTTTTCGCGTAATGGCGTGTTAAAGTCATATTTTGCATGTTTCCGTTTTAACGACTACACTAAAACCAACAGATATACCAAACTCAAAAAAATCACAGTGAATAAAGACATTGCAGGCTACAATGACATGCTCATAAAATTAAAGAATAAACATTACTTGTATTTTCAAAAAAATTATTGAACTTTTTAAATTTTTATTTTCAGTTACAGCAATTTTTTTAAAATTCAAATAATTTTTATTCTTAAATTTTATGAGCATGCCATTGTAGCCTGCAATGTCTTTATCCACTGTTATTTTTTTTTAGTTTGGTATATCAGTTGGTTTTAGTGTAGTCGTTAAAACGGAAACATGCAAAAATATGACTAACACGCCATTACGCGAAAACTATGAGAGATAAAAATATTTCACAAGAGCCGAATTTAGTCACATTTTGTGTCTAAAATAAGAAAAAAAATATCTAGTACAAATAAAAAATAAAAAAATGGTGATGAAAATTGCGGTAGACCGCGCCTTTAAGGCTTTAGATTAGTTTAGCAACACTGCGCAAGCTGTAGGAAGATTTTTCCCTGAAGAAAGCGTTCGCATAAGACAATGCTTGCCAGACGAGTTCTGAACGTGTGTTTGCACAGTAAACAATTGTGGAAGCGGCAACTGGAAATGGTATTGGTATTTCTCGGATTACATTGTTAGACCCTGTATGTAGCAATGATTTCGTGCAGAATAAGATACGGTTTGAGTAAATAACCGCGAGGAAAATTTGACCTCTGTCGAGCTCTAAGTGATGGAGGGCCTTAATTTATAAACGTCCTGTGCATTCTTAATAAATCCTGCGGTACAAATTTGTCTACTTCCTACCAATAAGCATGTTGGTTTATACTCTAAGCATTCTAACACAATTTTGTAATGACGACCTCGAGTGAACTTCCCAACCCACGGTTTTAGTTGAAACTTGAGGACAGGTATACACCGCTATTGAGACTTTTACAAAAATATTAACTTAAGTGCAGCAACTGTTTTCTAGTTCATCATAACAGAAACGCTTGATCCCTATTAACGATTCAACAAACTGATGTCCTGTTTCTGTACTTCTGACCACGACTGAGGTCACAGCAGACTAGCTAATCGGCGAAACTTGACTTATTGTGGCGAACCTGCACACAGAGTGCAGGTGGCTGAAACTGGAGCTACATGAACGTGGTGGATTCTGTGAATTTCGTCGCCAGACAGCGGTCTCTTTCGACGCTGTTTTGCTACAGGTACTTGCTCGGCTAGTTAGCACCTCACCTGGAATAACTCTCTCCGTTACGCCGCCCGCACGAACTGCAAACATGCCCGTCCTGACAACTCGAAACTCACACCACCAGACGCGCAACTGTTTCTTTCGACACAACCTTAGGTGTGCATTACGCACCACGCCATACGTCAGTAGGCTCTCTATTTCAAGCAGCAGTATTCTTCGTCGAGAGATTGGTGGACCCAGTCTCAGCATAAGGAACTCTATAAACAAGAAAGTGAGGTTTTTTTTTTATTAGACTCGCATGTCTGGACGGCGAAGTCACTGCAGGCGGTTACACACGACTTAACAAAAACACAGGAACAAGGACAGGAATTAACCATATCCCATGTTAAGGTAACGATACATAATTTCTACTGCTTTTATGGTAGTTATTTTTTAACTCCTAACTGAGAGCAGATATCGAGAAACTGTTAAAAACAGTGTATACTATGCTGAGTAAATTTTTCGAGAATAAATACACGATGGTTTCACCTAATTATGCAATTAAGTAAAAACTCCATTAACTAATTAGCCAAATATAAATAATTTCCTGTGCACAGGAGATTAAGACTACATAGTAAAAACGATTTGTAACAAAACACAGTTTTTCGATATCTGCTCTCGTTTAGGAATAAAAAAATAACTATCGTGGAACAGTACAAACAATGGATCATGGCTTTAAGGGTGTTCAAGTGCGATAAAGTAATAAGTTTATATTTAAATGAAAAAGTGTTGGTTCTGTAGACGATACTTGTGAGTGCAGTTTCCTCTTACGAAACAATTTTAGATCTCGTAGTTTTCTCATAACGGTGCGTCAAAATCAAAATCTGCATATTCTGCTGCCATGCAAATAGTGAAAACTAATTGACTGACGTACGTGAAATAATTCATAGTGAAATTATATAGTATAGCTACGCAGTAAAACCTTTTTAAAAAATCCCATGAACTGTATTTGTATTTTTAAAAAAAATGGCTGAATTAGCCACTTTTTTCTGTACTTTTGCGATTTTTTTAATTGAAAATGTTACGTTGTGGGTTTTTAAATGTTATATTGCAACGCTCATCGGAAGCAAGTTCACCGTCAGTTGGTTTTCACTATTTGCATGGCAGCGTAACAAGCAAATTTTGACCTTGACACCCCGTTACGAGAAAACTATGACAGCTAAAATTGTTTCGTAACAGTAAAATGTACTGGCAAGTATCGTCTATAAAACTAGCAATATTTCATAAAAATATATAATTATGACTTAACCGCACTTGAACACCCTTATAGAGCCACCCCAGCATTCGACAAAAGCGGTTTAGGGAAATCAGGATGGCTAGAATCTAACCCGGGTTCCCCCGAATGCTAGTACAACGAGTTACCATTGTACCCCATTGCTCATGTATTGCGGTTTATGTGGTAATTTATATAAAATAATGTTCAAACTCTGATTCGCCTCACAACGTTTACGCTAAGAGGGAGCAGAGATACTTGGTCAGTAATTAGAACTTTAGTCCAGATTTTCGCAGTTGTGTTCCTATATTTTAGAAGGTAAAGTGTATAAAGTGAATTAACGCACAAAAATTTAATTTTTATTTAGGCCTACAAGATTTCGGGAATCAATCTGACAACATAGACGTTCAATCCAATATTACAGATATTGCCAACTTTGGTAATAAATACTTCGTCAGTTTGATGACGACTTAGAGAAGTACTGAACTAACACTTGCCACTTTACAAAGCAGTGTCGACCTATCAACAGCTGGTCAAGTCACAAGTACACTGCAGACCGAAGTCAAGTGCCCAGTAACAGCCAGCAAGCGCTCGCCGCGTGCCGTGCCACGTTGACCGGCACTCGCGTGTTCGACCAAGGTGTTATGAAACAAGCGACAAGGTCGACTTGCGCACGTGTTTCAGCTGTTCTCTCGCCGTTAGAACACGCCACCCACAAACCACGGGAACCACGAAGGCGACAATGTAGGAATTTCATGCGCTGGACGTGTTCGTAACACAATAAAAAACCTGTCGTTTATTTAGCCTACAGCGAAAAACTTTGGTAGTACTAGTAAGCACCAAAAATTATTCTCGTATATTCCCCGTTACGAAACTTTAAGACTTTTCATTGCTGATGCTTGAATAGCAAGATACACCAGCGAAGGATTTATAAACATATTAGGAGGGGAGGGGGTTTATTTAATTTTATGGATTGTCAAAATACCAGCCATCTCAAAAGTGTGGTTGTTTACAATTACAGAACATTAAAAATGACGTACATACAAGTAAGACACATTAAATGTACTTCAATAAAAATAGAACAAAACTCCAGTTTCCTTGAGGCAACTGGACATACTTTGGCTGCATAATGTTGACCACGATTAGGAGGGGGGGCCTCTGCCTGAGAGCCCCCCTTAAATCCGCCCCTGAGATACAATACGTACAAAACTGTTAAGGCCCTGCCACAATGAAAAGTTCCATCTGCTGGTGACTTGCAGCTCGCGCTGCCGCTACGGTGACCGGCCGGTTTTCTCCTCTTTGTATGCCACAATGAATGCCGGTGCCTTGCCGCTGGGATACAGTTCATTCTGCGCACAATAGGTGGCAGAGCAGTCGCTTATTTCTGTTTGTTTACATTTTTCTCCGCGCGCTGTCACGGCATTGGCTCTCGTTTTGTGAAGTACATCAGTTAACCAATAGCAATCGCCTTGCCGCTCCCTGCCGGTGAGTGCCGCCCCTGCCGTTGCCAAAAAGTTTAAAGTTCGTCTGGAATTGGCGGTGCGGCGCAGCACAGCAGAACGGCAGTGACGTCATGGTCACATGGGCCAATCAGATAGCCAGAATCACACCAGAACGGCACGGCACTGCACTGCATGGCAGTTAAAAGTTCATTGTGGCAGGGGCTTTACATTATAAACGGCACTGCAGGCGCCGTGGTGGCCGAATGGTCAGAACATTCGCCTCCCAGCAAGGCGATCCGGTTCGATACTCGGCAGGGTCGGTCTGCGGATTTTTCACACGTGGGAAGCGTGGCGGATTTTCCCTGGGAATTCCCGTTTTCCCCGGCCCCTTTATTCCGGCGCTGATCCATACTCACCTCATGTCACCCCTCGCCAGCGCTAAGATCTCGATGTTGATCGCTGACAAAAATCTCTCACTTATTATTTAAACTTATTTAAGAAACGTATGGTACATATTCATTAAAATATTATGGCTTTGAAAACCTATATGTGTTGCATTTCCCCTTGCGCTAACTTCCACATTATATTAAACTTACCTCGCCATAGCACAATGTCCATCATTTAGTACCAACGACCTCTTACGACGCCTTTATTATTATAACGTATATGAAGGCGAAAAAGAAAAATATGTATGATAAATACAGGGTTGTACCAACAAAATACGTTCTCCAAATGCGAAACATGCTTAAGTTAGTTGTGTATGCATCCTCAGTTTGACCTTTTCGCCTCAACACTACAAAACATTAGCGATCAATAGCCCCAATGGTCTACAATGAAGCAGCTAAAGTACTGACCCACTTGGGTGCGACAGTTTCCAACAATATCAAAGAAGATTATACAGAATCGAAGTGCCTGTCTGCTTAACTAGCGCCCCGTTTTATTCTATACGAAACACATCTGTAGAAGCAGCGTTAAATTATATACGTATACACCGATAGTAAAAAAATGTTGCATCCAGAAATAAGTAAACCTAGTAGAATGAAACTATTTGGGTAGGTTTCAAAATGTAGACTTGACTATGATTCACATTTTACGATGGGGCCGCGGTTCCCGCAGCAGTTTGGGCGCTCGACTTCCATCAAGGCGAACCGGGGTCCCGACTCCCAGCAAAGTCGACCCGAATTTTCGTATGTGGGAAACGTTCCGGTCGATGCCGTTGGCCGGCGGATTTTATCGGAAATCTTTAGTTTCCCCGCCCCTTTATTCTCAACTCTTATCACAACTCACCAGCAAAAAAAAAAAAACTTAGCAATTAAGGTGGCCACCTTGGTGAACGTATTTTGCGCGTTCGAGGCCTTGAAATGCGGAAATGGTAAGGAAGACACAGCACGCTAATCACGCCTCTAGACGCTAGTTACTGAACTGGCTTGCAATCTTCTAGTCGACAGCTAGCCTCTATGATACATTCAGTAGTGATCTGATCGTGTTATGACGTAATATTTAGGCCTTGCTCTTTAGTTTTGCAGTTGTTTAGAAAATATATATTCTTTACGCAAATTGATACGTATATCAAAAATTCATTCGTACAGTTTTAACACTTACATATCACCATTTGTATCTGAATTTTTTTGTTACAATACACCAAACGGATTTTTAGATTTTTGCCTACGAAACAACTCATATTTTGTTGTAAAAATAAGCCAAAATAAGTAAATTATTTTTTGCCAGCAAACGGTACATTACTTTAAAAACGCTCTGAAAATTTTGTATACACAGGTTGTTACAAAAAGGTATGGCCAAACGTTCAGGAAACATTCAACACACACACAAAAAAATATGTGATATAGACATATGTCTGGAAACGCTTAGTTACCATGGTAGAGCTCAATTCCTTACATTTCGTTAAATGTCATCGTAAATAACACTTCGTACAGAAAATGTCCCAAATACCCTATGGATTGATTCGTTACAGTGTACTTTACTTCGTATGTTAACCGCCAGGAGGGCTACTTGACGGAAGGTAATCTGGACTGCATTGCTTGTGTTGGCACGCCACGCATTGTTGTGCAGTCGTAGCATTAAGCACATTGCATCACTCGCTTAGTGTTCATCACGTACTTATTTTGCAGGCAGTGAAATGTTTACAAACGCGGAGTTGGTAGATGCCCATTTGATGTACGGATTAGCACAGGGTAATAGCCGTGGCGCAGTACGTTTGTATCGAGACAGATTTCCACAACGAAGGTGCCCCGACAGGAAGACGTTCGAAGCAATTGATCGGCGTCTTAGGGACCATGGAATATTCCAACCTATTACTCGCGACTGGGGACGACCTAGAACGATGAGGACACCTGCAGTGGAAAAGGCTAATGGCAGCTGATTGGCCTAAACTTTTGTGAATGGTACATCCAACAATGTGTCGATTCTCATTTTATTGCCAATGTGCAATTTACAAATGAGGCTTCATTCCAACGACACCAGATTGTAAATTTTCACAATCAACATGTATATGGACTTACCAGAATCATAACACGATTGTGGAATCACGCCATCTACACAGATTTTCTGTGAACGTTTGGGCCGGTATTGTTGGTGACGTCTTGATTGGGCCTCATATACTTCTACCTAGGCTCAACGGAGCACGTTATGATTTCATACTGAATACTCGACCTGTGCTGCTAGAACATGTGCCTTTACACGTACGACTCAACATGTACTTCATGCACGACGGAGCCTCTGCACATTTCAGTCGCATTGTTCGTACACTGCTCACTAACAGATTCGGTGACCGATGGATTGGTAGAGGTGAACCAATTCCTTGGCCTCCACGCTCTCCCGACCTTAACCCTCTGTACTTTTATTTATGGGGGCATTTGAAAGCTCTTGTCTACGCAACGCCGGTACCCGATGCAGAGAGTCTTCGCGCCCGTATCGTGGCAGGCTGTGATACAATACGCCATACTCCAGGGATACATCAGCGCATCAGGGATTCCATGCGGCGGAGGGCAGATGCACGTATCCTCGCTCACGGAAGTCATTTTGAACATTACATGCGCAAAAATTTAATGTACCGGATTTCCGCGTCAGAATTCTTAAGAAACACGTTACTCGAGCAAAAAATTGCTCAGAAAGTTGGTACAACCTATTATCTAAAGTAGAAATTATTTAAAAATAAGTTTGACAACTTTCCTTCCAGAAATATGACATTTTAAACTAGAATGTTATTTACCGTTGAATTATGGCCACGCCTTCTTAAGAGCGTGCCTGGAGATCACTTACACATAAGCATGGCAAGGCGCACCACTATTACCGGTAAGTAAAATGTATGAGATTCTATGCGCCGTTATGTTCACTGTCCTGGAAATGTGTGTTACGTAATGCTGGCACTGTCTGTTTCTGTGTGCTCCCAGTCCATCATTTTATGCGAGTTGAAGAGACACAATGCTGTCACGATTACCTTCCGTCACGTCGCCCACCTGGTGGTGATCATAGGAAGTATACGAAGACATTTAACGAGATGTAAGGAATTCAGATCTACCATGGTAACTAAGCATTTCCGGAAATATGTCCATATCACATATTTTCTTTCTTTGTGTGTGATGGAGGTTTCACAGATACTGCAGTACGAACCAAAAAGGAAGATAGAACGCCGAACGGTCGAGATAAAGCCTTGCTGTGGCTGTTACCCTCACGGCCAAAAGTAAAATGTGAAAGCATGCGATTTTGGTCAGCGCATGCCCAGGGGAGCTATCCTGAGCGGTAAGGTCGCCGTTGTGTGTGCTTTCATCTCTGTACTTGCGCCAACATCATTGCCGACACGGCGCGCAACACAGCGAAATGACCAGCGCGCTCTCCGCAGACCTCTCTCTTGAATACGTCCAACTGTTCGACAAAGCCGTCGAACCTGTCTCCGTGGTGTTCTACAGACATTCGAATAATCGCCATCTTGTCGGCCAACATGGATCAGACTATTTTTTTTTAACAAAACTGCCTAAAGATTTTGATATCTGCTCTCGTTAAGGCTGAAAAAAAAATGCTGCGAGAACAATATAAACAGGAGACCTTTTACGGGCCCTCCCTACCTGCCCTTCAAATGCGTTGCAACGAGTTACGACATATATTTTTTTTTTTGACTTGTTTAACGTGCATCATATTTGTACATTTACGAAAAGAACACACACTTAAAACTATGTCTCTATAGTTTTAATAATTCGGCTCGTTTGTTAGAAACATCGTTTACGGACCCCTCAAAATGTCAAAAATGGCTTTTCGAAAAACACAACTGTAGAAACAAGCGTTAGACTTAGAACTTTGCTGTCCACAAATAAATTAATGTGGTCATCGCTTAAAGTCCCGTGGAAAAAAGATAATAGTAAAACACTGCACACCAACTGAGTAGCTAGCGCAGAGAGGCGATAATGCGGTCAACGTAAGATCCAGAAGACGCCACGAATCAGAGTGAGATCCAACAGATAGTCGCACAAGCGCCCCAACCAACATGACTTGGGGACTCCAGCGCTGTGATGCTACCCTAGAACACGCTGTGAATAACAATGCCATTGGAAAGATAGACTGAATGCACGCAAACGCACGTAAACGTCCACACAGACTGCATTGGCGTCGTGACAAACTGTTATTAGAGTCAAGCCAAGATGAACTGTGTGTTGCCCCACGTCACACGGTCTTGTGTCATGGCACGTGATGCGAGTTCATACGGTGCCCGATATCACTGGTCGTCTTCACGGGCACGTAAACTGTGTGCTCATGCGGTAGTTTTGTCGTACCACCTGCTTTAGTTATTTTAATGTCACATTCTATTTTTAAATAGCCTACAAAGGCTGTATAGGATTTAAGTAGCCTACAGACTGTGGAGGAGTTTTCAATTCCAGACTAACGGACATCCTGTTTTACCAGCTGTAAATACGGTTCTGATCCCTTTTATTTTCACGTTTGCTTTTAAGATGGCTCCGTAGACAGGATACGTATTTGTGAGGAACAAAATTGATAGGCACGACAAGAGTGCCCCTGACTATATGTTATTCTGAACACACACATCACTCAACTAGCGTGCAATATGTAACTACTATTATTACTTCTTGTGGGACTTGTAAGAAGTGACCAAACAAATTGTATTTGTGGGGAGAATAGTTAAAAATTTAACAGGCGTATACATCTGCGTCTTTAAAATCCTGTTGCTATTTTCGCACATAGCTACGACAGTCTGAAAACGCCGTTGGAGTTTTTTATTCTTT
The DNA here is from genome assembly GCA_003012365.1 of Medauroidea extradentata. Classification (NCBI taxonomy): domain Eukaryota; kingdom Metazoa; phylum Arthropoda; class Insecta; order Phasmatodea; family Phasmatidae; genus Medauroidea; species Medauroidea extradentata. The sequence continues at coordinate 41,560 of PNEQ01048644.1, read as the reverse complement.
TAACGGGTCCGATAAATCATGTTAATAATAAGATTACTGAATTTTAAAATTAATATGAACATTGTTTGAAATGTGGTACAAATTTAATACATATCTAGCAGTTCCTTAAAAATAAAAAATAAAAACTCACTGCAGCAGATTCTAAATACATTTTTTTTATTCTTAAAAGTAACTGACCAATTCAAAATTTGAAAATGGCTTTGTATTCGTTTTATTTATGGTCAGACGCTTTTTAACTCGACATTTTAAAAAATTTATTTGGATGACATACGAGCTAATTATCTAGATTTGTGTGACTTTTATAAGTACAATTAAGTATTATTATTTAATTGGTATCTTATTGGTCCCCATGAGTATCAAAGACTCGTTATCGGAGACAATACATACATAATTTGGTACCTTACAAGTATATTTTTACCAGTATTATTCTCATAAGCAAGTATGATGTTTGCTCTCAGTACATTTTGTGAGACATTTACGTTATTTAATATTAGATTAGTACTTATCATTAACCAGACAATGGATATATGACAAGTTGGATCACCCATATCCTATAACAATTTTTTGAGACATACATATAATATTCTATATACATACACAATAACTACCACAATTGATCATTAATGAAAAACGCACTATTTATAACATTTAATTTATTAAACTAAATGCACAACCAATCAATTTTCAGTCTAGTCATAACCTGAACTATGTTTTTTCAATACTTTTTTCCCTTGCCTGTTTTTTGAAAAAAATATATAATTATTTGGATTTCTTAGTTTTGAGTGAAGATTATTATAAGCCTTTGAGAGTCTATACTTTAAGCTTCCAATTCCGAATTTTGTTGTATTTATTATACCTACATCTATGTCGTTAGAGTTTATTGTATAGTATGTATGAATACTTTTCTTTAGTCTAATGGGTATGTTGCTTTTCGTGAGTTTGCTCAATATTTTGTATGATACTTCAGAACGTTCTTCTTCGATTAATAACTTTAATGGCAGGATTTTAAATTCTGTAAACATGTCTTTCAAACTTTTACTATAACTGCATCCATATATGTGCCTAATGCTTTGTTTTGAATACGTTCTATGATATGGAGTTCTTTATTGCAAGATTTCCATATACATAGCAGTCATATTCTGAGGTAAAACACGTCCACGGATTGTAATGTCATACACTGAAGAAATATCACTCCAAAGTTCTGCCATCACTCGGTGTATAATCTCACTACACATGCGGAACATTTAACCTTACATCACACATTTCCGAGCGTTCGAAACTAGTAAGACGATAATGTGCAATCCACAGCGCATCGCAGACGTGTAAAAACTCAGTCACGTAACATAACCGGCTGGAGAAAGAACCACGAGTGCCGGTACGCAATTTCCTAACGCGTCGGACAACCGTCGGGTTATGAAACGCCTCGCGCGTTTATGCCGTAGAGAGTTTTCCGAGCCGGAAAATCGTACTCAGACACAACTCAAAATACCGGAAATTTTACATAGAAAGATCAGATCTCTAAAACATATGGGACCTACATTTTTTTCCGGAATACGCCCCACTCTCCGCAACTCCACCCCCTTCTGTACCAGATCCGAGTGCGTGGTATATAAACAAACGCTGAAAACATCAATTGATTTCTACGCTTTTTTTCGAAGCCAATGTGGATATGTGGATAAAATACTCAGTGAAAATGGTATTTGCCAACTTTAGGAGTAAATATTTATCCAGAATTACTAATTCGTTACGCGTGATCTCTTGCGCCGCAGTTAAATGCACGAGATTCCGGCGTCAGAGATTATGCTTCAAAAGTTCGTAACACTGGAAACAATTTTGTTTAAAACGTTGGCCATAATTATTGTCTAGGATTGCTATTGTTTAATTTTCGAAAATTGGCTTCAAGAAACCTACAGTTATAGATTAATGCTTTTAGCGTTGAATTATGTACCACACCCTCTTAAAGGCTTGTAAGAGTTGACAACTTACGGAATCATTAACTGCCAGCCAGGCTGTGTAAAAAACTCTACCAACCACATGTCCCTTCACTTGGTCACCATCCATTAGGCTTCTTTAAGGCCACTGGTTTCTATTTATGATATTTTTGCGGGTTTTATTTTTTTAATCCTGAAAATTAGAGTAGGTATCGCAAAACCGTTACATGGAAATGTTGTAATTTGTTTGTACTCTATAGCCTGATTTTTTCAATACATTATTTTTTATAATTTTGGCGAATTACTGATTTAAAAAATTGAGTCGATAATTCGCCAAAATTAAAAAAAAAAAAAAAAAACTTAGATATTGAAAAAATATTAGGCTAAATGGTACAAACAATTTACAACATTTCTGTCTAACGATTTGCGATATCAGGATTTTAAAAAATAAAACTTACTGAAACAGAATAAATAGGAACCCGCGGCCTTAAAAGAGGGAGTACTCACCACTACATTTTAATAGCTTTAATTATTGTTATATTTGTACGAGATATGGTTTGTTTTGTACACATACTTACGACTATTTTTCAGCAATGGAAATTTTTAGCTTACATGGTTCTTTTATAATGGAATGTCAAAAAGTCCCTAATTCCTTGGAATGGTTTTATGCCAGAAAGGAAAACCAACCGACTTACAGAACTGAATTAAGTTACATTGCAGAAGGCAAGTCAAGACATGTATAAAAATTGTGTGTATGTTTTTCATTTATTATTTTTTTATTTTACTTTTAATCTGTAAAAAAATTCAGAAAGCCTGGAAATATACAAATATGTCAGTATATCTACACACATTTTTTATATTATACAAACAATAACTGTACATTTACAAATCAATTCTTGTATACGTTACAATTGTTTGACGTGACATAAAAATTTTTGGCAACCAGTTTCCAGAAACTTTATTTTTGTTATAGTACTAAACATTTTGTAAAATTTGACATGATACGCCGTCCAATTTAATTGTTGCAAAACAAACGCTCTGCTCATAAAAATATATTCCAATATTCCCCATTATTAATTATTTAATTAAAGACCACTTTATCGACTTACGACATTATTGTTGCAGTGCCTAGACTGAAATGTTGTCAAATCAGTTAACACGCATTTCTGGTAAAAGTACAAATTTCTTAACAGCGACATGGTGACTATGGACTAGCGACAGAAAGTTAGGGCTGTGGGAACAGAAGTGCCCGTGGAAAACCTGCCAGCTAACAACAATGTCCATCACATTCCTCACTTGCGAAAATTGGAAACGACTCAGCCGGAAAAAGATCCGCAGCGGTGGGGAGTGTGTAGTACGACAATTACACCACCGCAGCTCCCATAAAAGTATTGGTATTTTTATTTTTAAAAAAAATGTATTGCAATTATATAACAAAGACAATATTTTATTTCGATCTGAAGTTCTTTGCAAACCTAATGAGTAGCTAGGTTTGAGTTATGAAAAAGAGATCAAATTAAAATAAAACAGTACATACATTAATATCGCTAAATCATCCCATTGTACAAGTACGCGTTATGCTGTGGATACATGCATGTTCCCACACTCCATTCACATTAACGTAAACTAGGTGATCACCGCAGGTCGCGTTCATTCTGCCTAATCGTCTCACTGCTATGAAATTTTGTCACATTCACCATTTATTTTTCGCGTACCAACTGTATGCAGATTATAAAGGTAAAGTGAAGAAATTAACATGTTGTGAAACCATAACTGACTGCACAGGGATATGCTGACGATAGCTTACGACCCCACGCGCTGCCCTTTCCTGTAACTAAACGATACAGTGGTTTCAAACAGAAGGTCTAGTTTCGAACATGTCTTTCAATTATGCCTCAAACACTTCTGTGGCCTACCATCCACCCGAGTTGACTTTCAACAATTGTAGGAAAATCTACTGTGTTTTGTTTCGTCTCATCGTTATGTCGTTTGTTTTTTCTGTTTGTGTCTAATATCGGCTGTTTTTTGTTTCGTCTCATCGTTGTGTCGTTTTGTTATTTTTCTGTTCGTGCCTGATATCTACTGTGTTTTTAGTTTCGTCTCATCGTTGTGTCGCATGTTATCTTAGTTTTTATATATTTTTTTATTTTTGATTATTTATTACTTTTCATTTATTATCTGTTTGTTCCTCGTTTTATTTGACCCGATTTCATTTCTTGGAATTTCATGTGTACGTATCCCGTTGACTAAAGCATACTCAGCTTATTTATGGTTTTCTATTATTTGTTTGGTTTTCTTTGACAGTCATTCATTTCGCAATGGAGTATGTCCAAGCAACTAAATCCAGTCGTACACTCCCATTGCACAGTTCTTTCAAAGATCATACCAATTGTAGGCAAGCCAGCCACAATATAAAAGTCGACGTACGATTCCGTTATAGATCGTACCGATCCATGCTTCCAGAAATTAAGCGGTCCGATGCCTAATGCAGCAGACTGTTGTTCTGCTTCGGCAGAATGTTGTCTCGACGTAGTGATTTTTAAAAATTTCTTTACTGTTATATTAATTTAATTCCGCTTTAATTCCGTGATTTCTACACGGCAATTTTTTCATATGTAAATCGGCAACAGTTTTCAGCCATATGTACATAACAATATAAAACTTATGGTAAGTTGGGGACCCTAAAAAAGTGTCTTCAAGACACCATGGGTATAAGCAAGAAGTTAATATTTCGTCGCCTTTCTACATTTTTAGTAAATCACCTGTTCAATTCTAACTGATGAAAAATTGACTTTGCGTCTCTGATGGACTCATTAACCAACAGTATCCAATTAACTTTTCAATATAACTATTGCTGGGATAAAAAAAAAATCTACTTTAACAGATGACAGTCGAAAAACAAAAATTGGGCCTGTATGTTACGGCAGGCATGAACTTGAGCAAATTTACTCCGCACGAACAGATTAAATCGAACGGGAACGATGCAAACAGGCTATTTGTCCTACATTCGAACGCTTGCTTGTACCCACCTTACTTCCTACCCACTGTCAAAATGCATCAACTAAAAAGAGAAAAAATTGGATAGAAAATAACATAAGAATGCATGCGCAGCAGCAGTTATACGTGGCATTTCCAAAAGTCACACAATGTTCACTATGTCGGTCATATAAATGGGAAGAAAGGCCCAAAGTAATATCAGCAGAATATTGTTAGACACTAACATTAGCAATGACCCTGGACAGATGGACTCATGCTTGCAGCACTTTTCGGAACTCCCATAAGTTTTATGTCGCACGGAACGAAGCACCAAGTCACGTAAGCTTAACTTTATATTTTAATACACCCAGGATGGGAAGGAACTCGGACAATTCTTTTCTTATTACTATCACAACATATTTTAAACAGATGAAACTTGTAGTCTTAAAATAAGTCATCAAAGTTTACAACTTCCAGGCATTTTCTTTTGTAAACAGAATAATTTTGTTTACAAGGAATTAATACACCAGGAATATGAGTTAGCATCTTTAAAAAATTGTGTGGGTGAATACAAATATTTTACACTTAACAATGGGCTTAAATAAATAGTACTGAAAACCGTTTACGAACAGTAGTCTATTATTTAAGTATATCAATTTAATTAATTGTGAAATGTATAAACATGTTCATCAGGAATCACAAGTTCCTAGATCAGCCAGTGTTTTCCAGGCAGCACAGAAGTTTCGGCATGTCGTATAAGAAAACGAATAGGTTATCGATACTGCGTAGCCTATAAGTATGCGGCAAGTTATTTTAAATAAGTTTTGTGGTGACCGTGTGTGATTGTAGTATGCGAGGTAGAATGAAACTTCTAAAAACTGTCTCTTTTGACTCCTATTTTGTAATGTCTCTCGGATATGCACGTCGTCCTCGCGCGCGCAGAGATAAAAAACACGCACGTACACGCACACTCATATTACATATACACACATGTGCATACATATATAACTTTAATATCCGAGACTCCAAGCTGGGAGTTCCATAAGGCATTGCTTTCTTCCTACAAATCCACCACTGACCATAAACATTATCCAGCATGTTCCTATTATTTACAGAGAGCCAAGTCGGTCCGAACTATAGGACTACATTGTTAGGAATCAACGTTCCTTTGGTAAGTTGCAATATATATATATATATATATATATTGTTATTACTATCATCTACTAGTTAGTTGTTCGATAGCGTCCGGATCGTTCTTGCAATCTCAGCACCTGCTTGCAAAATGAGTTTCACTATATTCGATAAACGGCGCACGAGTAAAACAAACAAAACGCACACTAATGAATGCTCAAGCAAGTGTCACCTCCCCCTCCTATTTTTTTACACCAGTGCACCTTTTCAATAAAATATAAGGCATGAGATACATACAAAGTAACTTCAAAACAAGGAAAATTGTCCACCTGAATTGCATGAATCATGGACAGTAAAGACTAATTTAAACTACTTCTTCAATTTAAACTAATTTCTACGTATTTTTTGAACTAAATAAGGAAAAAAGTACGAATGTTCTACTGCTACCTACTGTTATTTTATCATGAATTCGAACTCAGAAATTTCTCATAGGGCGGGCCAAAAATCCAGTGGCTACAGAAGTTGGTGCCACAGGCATTATTCCGGTTAAAGTTGTAACTAGACAACCTTCATTTGCACGCCAAGTCTTAAAATAACTTCGTTCCGTTACCGGTTTTTCAAACACGGAAGAAGGAAAATCGTGCGAAGCGAAGCTATCTGGTATGCACAAAAGCCAACACTATAATTTATCCAGTATTCTTCGAGGTGAACCACCACCACGCCCCCTCATTCACGATTACACCTGGGCGGAACATTCAGGATGTTACGACACTCAGCATCCACTCTCCAAACTAAGTTTCATTTGACAAATTTCAATATAAAAGTATTATTATGTCATAGTTATGTTTGGAACGCCTTATTATTTAGACGCTGTGCACCGCCACTTTCAACACAATTAAAGAAATATAATTTTCCGGACTTAAGTGTAAGGGTTTTTGTATAGAATAGGTTCGAAGATACTGTTCCTAGAGTTCGGGAGTCCAACTTCCGAACAACCTGTACAGTGGCCAGATACAAACACGCAGCACGGCTACATAAAGTACGTACTTGATACCCAAATATCGGTGCTAATTGTAGTAAACTTATTCGCTGTTAAGACTACCCGTATCCAACCATACAAATTACAACACTTAACAATCATCCAACGCTATCTCTGTATTGACTATTGTCGAGGTGGTCAGCTTTCAGAATTAAAGGTGGAATAGCTGGAATACCATATTATTTTACTAAATTTAACATAAATTTAACTATAAGAGAAAAATTTATTTTACAATGTTTTTCTGTATTTAATTATAATCACACCCTAAGCATACAATTAATACCTATACGTATACTTTCAGAGACATTTCTATGTTTTAAAAAATGCTAACGGGCAGAAGTTCTGAACGGACAGCCTTTCGCATAGACGTAAGCGGTGAACTAGTAACAGTCCGGCCTTACAGCCCACCGCCGATCGCGGTCGTAGTCCAATAGCACGCAAACCAGATTTGTAACACTATGTTATTACTGTACCTGTCAAAAGCCAAAGTATTGAACTACAGACGCCAGGATCTATGTTTCACCATTGCCTTCATGAGACTGAGTGTAATGCCCCCAAAAAAGCCAATTTTAGTCCAGATAACAATTTTTTCACATTTCCTGGAAAGAAACTATGTTACCAGAACAGTCGTTTACGGACATATATGTGTATACTAGCAAAAAGTGATTTTACAGAAAAGATCTTGCTAGAGACTCCTCTTAAGGCATACGTCTGATAACAAAGCCCATCTATCATTATCCCTTTCATTTTATATAAGGTATATACATACATATATATATATATATATAAAACTGTAAAAGAATTTTATATTGGTTATTAATGAAATACAATTCCACTAGGAATACAGAATTTTAAATCTACTACTAGCGATGCAACTAGCAAAAATTATAACTTGAGTTAACGCCTGGAATGTGTGCAATATATTAGCGTTAAACCGAAAAAAAAAATGAATCGTAATTTATTAATGGTTATTGAACACGTAATTTTTAAAAGGACCATATTTCAAAAGCACTGTTCTATTTTGTCAAAAAATAAAAGAACATATTTGTTACTATTCAGCCAAAAGCAGCAAACCACGGAAAATATGTTACATAGTTAAATAGGTCCATCGAGATCAGCATTAGCTTCACGAAGAGCGGAAAATATGCCATGCTAAGATTGATTTCTAAAATGTGTATTTTTAATGTGATTCATGCTGCACCAAACTGAGCATTACTAGGTACATGTTGAGATTAAACCTTTTCCAAAGTAATACCATGTGCATGTGTTATTTAAAAGTTCAGCGCATGTCGATGCAGTAATGCGGTTATGTACACCGCTGTGCTCGAATTTCATGTATGAGTACGGCTAAAACATAACATTTGTCTTTTTGGAATGAGTCTGTCTTTGAATGACAGAGACAGGCAACCTCTTCGCAAAGTTTTACTGAATATATCTTCAGAGCTCTCAAGTTTGATGGTTAATCTTTAATAGCTTCGTTGCAATGGCAATAGTATAACAATTACTGTATAGATCCGTTATGGTTTCAAAATTGTCTTAGTAATTAATTCAACACATAGTCGGGTCTCAAAGAAGATTCGATTTTGTTCGACACAAAAATCGGAAAATAAACGGTGCTGTGCATCACTACACTATGTGCTATTTGTAACATAATTATATAAATACTCTCCAACTTTGAATCAGTTCTACACAAAGTATTTTACGCCTATGTATTATTGTTATAAATATTAACTTTATAAGACTAACAAAAACATTCCTTGTAAGACGGTTACAAATGTGATGAAGTTCTAGCCATGTTTTACTGTTGCCTTCTAATTGGCGCATAGTCTACTGATTTATAACTCCGTCCAAATAATAGTAGCTCTTTTACACGCTCTGAAACGGATTCATTAATGTTAACATAGTAAAATGGAGCACACATTATTTGCCCCTTCCTCAGCAATGCCATCACAGTAAACATAAAAATGATAATTGCCAAATTCCATGTTACATGTGCAAAATACTTTCACCCTTAACTGTCGAAGGCAGAAGACATTCAGTACTGACACTTCAGGTATACTCATTCCATATAAGTTTGGATAAATCTGACAGCAACTTATGGGCAATAGTTTGTAATATTTTGTTATTTTTGTCACTACATAAGACAAACTTTGCAGTACAAAAGCTGAAATAGACATTTTAGGTTCATTTTAGAGCTAAAAATGTCTTGCATTGTGCAACAAATCACAAAATACTAAAAAATTATTGCCCATAAGTTACTGTCATTATCCAAACTTATATGAAACGGAGTATAACAGCAAGTTCTGCATGAATTTGAAGTAGAGACTCAGAAATGTATCATTCGTCTCGCATTCCTCCTCTGTATTAGTCATGGCTGTGAATAACTTCTAATTGCGACGTATGTGAATCTTTAATTCTGCAGCTGTAACATTCTTGGGAATATCACAAAAAATGTCCAATTTAAAGTAAAAAGTAGATTGTATTAAATAATAAAATTACATATTTAGAACATTTCATTTTTAACTTTTACGTGTAAAATCCAATTACTGAAACTATTTCATTGCCGAAAACTCCGTTGTCTGATAAATCTCTCCGCTAAATAATTATTTAACTGGCCAAATTTAAACCAAAATTTTGCTATGCTGGCAGTACTGTGCCACAACTTTATGTACGTCAACCTGATAAAATAACTTCCCCAATATGATCACATTAAAAAGAGCAATGTTACAGGAATGAAGAGCTTTCTAACGTAACATTCTATATGCAAAGGGGCGATAGTTCTTTAAGCATGTTGTTTGTAAGTATGCCTATTATATGAAGAAAAATATATTTGTGTGTATACAATAATTGAATACATCCAAATAAGTTACGCCCAGAATGGAATAAGGACCATTTCATTATGACTGATTCAATTTGAGAGGTGATAAACTACTTTTCATGAAACAAACTTTACTACTAACTTCGTACTTAACGGTTGCAAGATCTTTTGGCTTGCCTCGTATTATATAATGACGAGTTTAGTTAGAACGTTTCCTGCGCGCTCGAAGCCATGTATTATATTATAGCTGGCTGCGAACCGACCAAAAATGACTGACGAATTCACCCAGTCTTTATCAGTGGAGGTAATCCAACACGCATAACATTGGCCAGCCTTTATCAGTGCCTTGGCTCCAACACACGCTACATCGGCTACGTGATACTGTAATGAATACCTGCGCGTGTTTATTTTCTTTATGGAAAATATGGTAAGCTTAGGTCGAAACCAGACATTTATTTTTTTACTTGACTATTTACGTACTTGTAACAAGTTTAATAGAAATGCAGTAGATGAAATTAAGTGTCCAGAAAAATATGTTTTAAAATGACACTACATACAATAGCACTGTTTGTTAAAACATGTTCAATTTTTTAACGGACAAGGTATTAGTATTTTGTAAAGGTACAAAGCTAAATTAAGACAACAGTGGGACAAAACACGGTAAATTGCCATTTGCAACAGTACAAAGTGTCACGATGTTCAAAACAGAAAAACAGGTCTAGGACACTTCATATGTTGCTCAACAAATACGTAATTTTTTATTTTCTGTGATTTTGAGTTTAATATATGCAATAAAAGCGACAAGCAAAACACTTTGTTCTACAGTATGAAATCCAATGAGATACTGTACGTCACAAAATTCACATAAGTTTCTTTACAAATTACAGTCCAATAAATGCATAAAAAGTCTGGCATTTATAATAGTTTCTTGAGACCTATAGAAGCTCGTACAGTTGAAAAATTTGTTCTTGGCATACCTACTTTCATCTACAATAGTTTAGTACTTTAATTACTATTTTTTTCTTTTAACACAGAAAAAACGTCCATACATGTTTTAGTTTTTTTTTTTTTATGTACTGGAACCCAGAACAGCAAGAACTGCTAATAATCTACACATGGGAAATGTTATTACTTTCAAAAATTAGGACGTAAGCAATGTTTCCCCAAAACTTCTCATACATAATATGGAGAGCTAGATTAACGATTAACTTTTTTTCCTTTAGAATAAATTTTTATTTGTTACACATTGCATTAAAATATTAGTTTATTGACGATGTTTCACCAAACTAGTTAAATAATTAAATAGCGCAGTGTTGAACATTGTGCCCAAAATATTATCTTTCAAAATACAGTATATAAAAACAGTCTTATGATAATTTTTCTTCTACACATATCTTTGTTTGACTTTATTTTTTTTTTCTCAATGATAATGTTACGTACTGACAAAACAATTGATTGAAAGGTACGCGAAATTCATGTTTAAAAAAATTAACGTGTTTTCTTGAAACCTGCAAGACTTTTAACAGGGATATTCTACATTTTGAAAAATGCAAACTTAAGTCTCTTAATTTTGAAGATGAAGTGTCATGTAACATGCATAATTTCTGTACAAATCTAACAAATTCTGCTACAGTCTGACAGTAAAAAAAGTTTTTTTTTGTTATAAATTACAGCAATTTGAACATATAGGCTACTTGTACAAAATGTACAATTTTCTTTTTACAAAATTTGCATCACTAGGCAGTAAGAATTCTCTGTTCTTTTTGTAAAATACTTTGCATTGGAAAATCAGATTCATCAAGTCACGGTTAGGCCTAGGTCTCCTGTTAATCTTAACTTATTTACTTAAACAATAATTATAATATAATCAAAGACTTCCTTGTTTATAAAAAAACTTCAATTAGAAGGGTAAATTGTGACATTATTTGATTAAAGACGCATAAGTTAACGTGTTAGTTGTAGTTTTTTATTGGGTGCTGGGACACAAAGATTTCTTACCGAGCTTACCTTTGTTTTGTTTCTTGTTTATGTTCGCTTTTAATTTAAACAGAATAGGAAATTTGACGACTAAAAGGGGGAAAAGGGCCAAAATGTGATGGAACGTTATTTAACCCCATAACATATACTTGTGCTCTGATATATTTAAATTCGCGTACATAACAAACTGTACTATTTCTTCATGTTTAGCCCCTAAGATAGTAAAAAAAAACTTGGGGGCGAAAAAGGAATGAATAAAAGATTGATTGAATTTGCTAAATACGCCTCCCAGCAGTTGCATTCTGGATCTCCCCCTTCCTTGTCCGCTTCAGACAAGATCACTGATACGGCAGTTGAATGCTGAGCTTGGAGTGTGGTTCAGGTGTATAAGTGTAAGCCAGGCTACGATTATAATGTTATAGCTGGTCGCAGAAAGACAATCTGTGACTCACACATAAACTTTCCACATGCCAGCAGGCATTCGCCTAGGTTTCGTCTTTTTCCTATCTTCTCCGCTCGCCATGTTTGCATTGTGTTACTAGTTCAATGAGCTACCGCCTAGATCACGCTGTGTACGCCAACAGCCGATTGTAGCGCTATCCTACGAGGAGTATATAAACCACCAAAAACCCGCATGCGAGAAATATTTTAGTTCCACGCGCTCTTAACGCTCGTGTTACTTTGCTGTACATTAAAACATTTACAAGAAACCGTTACTCTGGCAAATGGACTGCAGACTATACATTAATTCCCAAATGTACATATTTGCAGTTCCCTGTTGGCTATATTAAAGTATCAAAATATTTTCCGCGGCAGTTGATTGGTTTTCTTCCAATAATTACGTCAGTATTTTATTCGGATTGGAAGAGTACTTGGTGGTTACCACATTGTTTCGTAAAACAATCGGTGTTTGAACATTTTCGTTGTACGTTGAATTCCCGGAATGGCAAGTGTACATGTTTTCTTCAATTCTTGATTACCAAATGTTCTCCTGGCATTTCCCCCAAAACCAGAATTCTGAATAATTATTTGCATAACAACATAACTAAAAGTTTGAAATTAAGAAACATCACAACCCACAGTCGTGTAGACCACACTGTAGTTAAACTGAGAACACAAAATTTATGAAAGAAGTTCATAAAAGAACCATTTTATTCAGAGCGGCTCGTCTAGACAGTTGTCACAAGGCGGGTGGTAAGACGCACACGACTGAAGCATTTTGGGCCGAGTCCGATTACTATCCTCGTCCCCGAAGCACGGCATTAGGCAGCCGTCTACCTGGTGCAACTTTCAACAGCAAGATAATGCAGAACAAAGGACCGATAAAAGCGATACTGACACGTGCAGCAAGTAGGATAGGATTAAGAGGAAAAATTAATTGGAACTCAAGCTTTTGTTCGTAATATTGTGGACTACGTGACTTGAGGCAGCCTACAAGATGCTTTGCAGAAAGTATGTAATAGTTTCGAGATCAACTAACCGATTAGTAAGGTCTATAATTTGATAAACCACTGTCTAAAAAAATGTAATTTTAGGACTGTAATGTGCGTAGTAATGTCTTTGAAATCCGAAGTATGTTACTTTCACGGATAAATACACGTAAGAATCAGGAAAGTTTCACAGAAAAAAATACGGAACACATTATAAGAGCATTTCAAAGAGCAGGAAAGTAGACGTCGGTAAATAAGACACTGTTGAGCTACAACCCCAGCACAACCAGGTGGCCTCCACATTCCCATGCATGCATATCCGGACTCGAATCAGCTGTAAATAGCAACCGGTCGGCTATGAAGAGAGACAAGAGCGCAAATGACGCAACTTAATAAAAAGCACCAGACATAGATTACTGAATAGCAGATATCCAGGAAGTGCTCTGCAGGTTTTTCTGCAGCCAAAACTGAATCACGAAAACACACTCGTGGCCAGAACCCACCGGGTGGTGTCTAGCAGGAGGCAGCCTTCACGCTTCCCCGTGCTAGTACTCTCACTGAGAGACCACGTTTACCCGGGTAACGTTCACTGAGAGGGGGAGCCTATTGCAATATGCTAGTTCTGACGTCCTCAACTCACAATACCTCTCACTATAAAGTTTCTCCCAGAATTCATTACATAAATATAAACGTTCTAAAAATTATATTTATGTAATACTTCACCGTAAGCGCCCTTCCTGGACCACCTTTTATGTTTTACGACCTTCGTAACGTGAGGTGAAGAGATTTTGTCAGCGGCTGGCTAGGGATGATATGGGGTGACTATCTACCCGCGATGGGGGGAGGCGGGAGATCCCCTAGAAATGACCCTCCAACCAACAGCATAGCACTGTCCAGCACGACTCCAACGTGCGAAAATCCTGGTCGACCCCGCCGGGAATCGAATCTGGATCGTCATGATGTGTAACGACTGACCTAGCCGTTGAGCCAATAGCAAACAACTTTTTTCTTAAGTCGAGTTGTACATACGAATATCCGCCATTTTAACGGTCAACGGTTCTCATTTCGTACAACCAATTCCGTACACGAACTCAGGACAATGGATCATGCCTGGCCGGATTAAATTCATCACTAATTGCTATTTTCACAGAAAGTGCAGAGCAAATCAAACGGATCTTAACTTGCAGTTTGTGTCAAGCCACTGAGACTGTATGAATGTATTGTTTCTGGACACACGCCATGTTCATGTTTTGTTGACCAAACTTGTTTTGAATGAGAAAGCACAAAAACAGAATAAAAAACAATCTCAGAGGAATTCAGTCGGTTTTTTATTTAACTAACCTAATTCCTCTGGGATTGTATTCTCTGTTTTTTTCTTCTGTTCTTGTACTTTTGTCATTCAACACACGTTTGGTCAACACAACATGAGCATTGACGCATGTCCACAAACCAATGAATTATTACTGTAAACTCCCATTGCAACAAACATTAATTTAAAATCTCACTGAAACTGCGTAGCACATTCGACAATCACCGGAAATTCTCGGGTTGTTCATCGTCCCCCTACCATCTTTTTTCTCCATTTTTTCACCAATCCCTGTGACAGCATAGATTAGCGTCAGTTAGTTTAGGTTAGTTTAAAACGCAAAAAAAAAACTGTTTTCTGAATCAAGTTATGGTGATGTTGGTTAGGGAACTACGTGGTGTTTCAACTCCTGGCGCCAGTGGCGATGTAGAACACCGAATTTGCTGCACAATCTTAACGGCGAAGTTCACTTGCACCTCTAATCACAGGCGGAAATGAATATAAACCCTAAGTTTTTTGCTGCACGTGTACAAGTGGACTTGTGTCGAAGTTATTTGGTAGGTGCATATACAACAATTTTGTAGCCACCACGTGACCTCTTGCACTTCTGTATATGCATATTTCACTATACTACAGTGCAACCGACGTGACGTAGGTACAAATTTTGGGTTGCACCCATACAAAGCGGTTCTTATACTAAGTTGACCTTTCGAACCGGTTCGTATACGAACACTCGAGCTGTAGTATTCTAAAAACTCAACAGTAGAACACTGCCGACACAGAAGCTAATTTCGGCGCCTAATTACACGGCAGTGCTCCAAGTGGTTGTTAGTGCTTATTAGGGTAATACATGCATTTGATCACTCCAAAATACATATTTGGTGAAGTAAATTTTAAAATGTATTATTTAACAGCATTAACTGTATGAATAAGACTTTTATTACTATTTTACAAAAAACACCAAGAAAAATTGGAAAAGTGAAAATTTCAAGTTCTGCTGCAACCGCTTACGTAGCACTAGTACGAATGTTGCCATCATGACTCTCACAAACTTGAGTATAGGCCGTGGCTGGTATTGTTCTATACTGTATTTGATGACAGTGCAAAGTCTCGTTCACACGACCACAGATCATACAGAGCGGAAGAGTCCAGAAGACTCAGTTTTTATGGCTGTTTATAAACAGCAAAAAAAAAAAAAAAAAGGAAAAGTTAGGGTGAGATCAATAATATCCGTGCGGTTCTCCGGAAAAAAGTCGAACCTTCTGGTTGGCTGCTACGTTCCTAGACTGTCGGAATTTGAATTAAGGTCGTCCCTACCCCAGAGCCTCCCTGGCGAGAGCAATAACAGGGATTTATATTTACATATTTAATTATACAGGTACCCGTAGAGCATTCAGTTATGCCACTAATATTGTGTCAACCTAGGTCCGGGCCACACTGCTATAGTATATTACAGGTTGTTTATTTCAGTACCCAGAAAACTCGGTAGATAAGTGTTTTACAATAAAAAAACTCAAAAACATCTATATCCTCCCACCCCCAAAAACTCACACGCATAATTTTCTTCTTGTTGCAACACTTTCACCTACACAATGAATAAAATTATTTCTGTCCGAAAGCGACGACGTAAAAGGTGATTGGTTCCCACGGTTTTTTTTTCAGCTTCCAATATTACACACAACAGAACGTTGTGAGATAAGTTAGTTTTACCCTACTGAAATTCATTTCGTTGTGCCAGTATTCCTGCTCAGAACGAGAGGAACCGCAGATACGGGCCGATGGTTCACGCACTCAGCCGAAAGACTGGTGGTACAATGCTACCAGCCGTGGGATTATGCCTGAACGCCTCTAAGGTAGTATCACCTCTGACCAAGAAACGATAACTATAGAGTCCCTTGGGTCGAAAGACTCAACAATAAATCATACTAAGAGGCCTGTCTGGACGCAGGTCGCCGCACAGAGCCCTTGTGAACCACACCAATGGGTAATGCGGGACACCACCGTGCACTCCGTGGTAAACTATGGGTCTGAAGTTCGGTGTTGGGACAGGAAATCGTTTGTAGACGACTCAGTTGTCATTGCTTTTACAGAGTTTAAGTATAGAAAATAATAGTGAACCAGCATAATGATAAAAAATACAATTCAAGGATAAATTAGCTTACAAAAAATTAAAACAAAGCAGTTGAACTAGCATAAGACAATACAACATACGTTCGACAGAGGCAGGTGTAGGAGACTGAAAATATTCATTCACATTGTAGAAGGCTTTCTTGATAAGATATTGTTTTAAGTGTTCCTTGAAAGTTGATAGATTTTTAGTTTTAGAGATTTTTTTAAAGTCTTTACGGAGTTTATTAGCCTGTTTTTCAAACAATTTCGTTCGGTGGGGTTTAGAGTAAATGTCAGACTTATGTCTTGTGTTGTGGGAGTGGATGTCTTTATTTAAGGGGACGTTTATATTGTTGATCCAAAAATTATTGTGATTATATGCGTGTGTGTGTATATATATAAACATAATATTGTTACAAGTTTCAGCAAAAACTTAAATGTGGGCACTTCCCTTAAGTTCTTTTGAGATAGAGGTCTTATAATTAGAAATAAAGAGTTGAATTAAGTTATTGATTTACTAGCTCACAAAGCTTACAAAAATACACAAAACAGCAAATCAACTATAACTTTCACAATACCCTTAATTATGCACGCAATTACTACTGTGCCACAGAAACGTTAATTAACTTTGACATTTAAAGCACAAGAATATTTACCATTAATCAAAGACTACAAATCACAATAAAAATTCAGTCATGCATCCAATCAACAGTGTCTCAAATAGTGACAGTATACAACCGTAATAGTCCACAGTGGTAATAAATCGCCGTGTGCTGCGCAGCACCCCGAGTGCACCGCTGTCTTCACTCTTGAGGTCTTCGGTTCGACTCCCGTCGCGCACCTCCTCTTCCCCGTCAGCCCGCCGCAGCAGTCCTCTTGTTTCGCCCAACACTGCTCCGAAGGTAGCCGCCTGCCGTCTCACAGTAGATTTTGACATCGCCATGATGGCTTCACCAGTCTCTCTCCACAAGCATAACACCTTCCTCTAGCACGACCAATAGCGAACTCTCTCCGAATTTGTCGATTCAGCCCTTATATATTCGGCGAAACAGTAGGGGAGTCACCGCATTACAGAGGTCTAAAAATAGACATTTCATCATGTTTTGTACGTGACTTGAATCTCGTAGGCCGCCTCGTAGGGTTAAGACGCATTTGGGACAATTCTCTAGGACATAGTTTCAGCGTGACTTCCATCTCGTAGCCGCCCGGCTTGTGAATCGTGGGCCAGTCCACACGGTGTTGCGACACAGCTTCCAACCACCCATCCCTCACACACAGCACGCAACAATATTATTCAACATGTAAATCTCTATCCTTGCTGCCGGCATCCGTAGCGTAGTCAGTTATGCGCCGGTCTACGTTGGGATAAGTACTGGTTTCGAATCCCGGTTCGGGTTTGGATGTTATGTTGTCCTTTCACCTCAGTTCAACCCTCGTCGGCTCTATAGACCTAGCTGTTAAAAGACCGTAACCCCCTCACCACACCGTAACTTTGCTCTCAACAAGGGCTCTGGAGTAAAGCAGCTCCTGTAACCGTGAAAGTGTGAACGATGCTTAGTGTCCAAGTGAGACAATCCATTAATATGTATTTGTACGAAATAGTTTTTGAAAATTTTAAGCTTGAATATTATTCACATAACAGCGCATCAGAGTCAACATATGCATGTTACGACAGCATACACCCAACCAGAAACATCAGAAATTAAATAATTTAGGTTCAAATTTTATGTATGTTATATGCTACTATAAAAAATTATAAACCAAATATATGACATAATACACAGTATCCTTGTATTGTTAAAATATTCCTAAAAATAAGTTTTTTTTGTCAATTTTGAGAATTTTTTGAAGTTTGTGTTTTTGCGAAGAAAATAAGTAATAACACTTGGCGAATAGCACGAGACAACAGATTGGACTGCCGCAATTAAGTTAAGTTCGTTTGTATTCGTTGGTATGTGCTACCGTAACATGGAAATTTTGACATTAAATACTTTTATTGGAATAATTTTTATGTTGAAAAATTGCTCACGAGGAAATAATGAAATCACTAATAACGTCTACAAAGCTAAAATTAGTTTTGTATAAATATGAAATTACGAATTTTTCTCACTTGAACGTCTTGAACACAGTGCGAGGTTCACACTGCGCAGACGTGGCATGCTAATAGTAGGTGTGTCTCTTGAGCAAGGAGTGCTCTAACAATGGGGGGATAATCCGGAGTGACTAGGCGGCGCGAGAGGCTTGTTAGCATTGTTCGCCTTACGAGTCCGTGACAGCTTCCTGGCGGCTGACGTCGTCTCGCAAGGCTGCAACAAGTAGCGCCCTACACACACGTCCCGTCCAAGACGGGAAGGAGGGGGGGTGTGCACGTGCTGGTACACTCCTTACACCCAACCATGGCAAACGTGCGGACTCATTGCAGAAATTAAATCTACTATAATCCCCATGTACGACTGTGAAGCAGAAAGATAGTCAGGCACAAGAGTGCAGACATGTTACAAATCGCGCCACCTTAGTTGGCGCGTAGCAGTTACTTAAAAGGTGACATTCCGGCTACTCGAACATTAGGTTATGACACAAACGCTTAGTAAACCCCGAAAAGGATACTCTGACCCCAAATACATTAAACGCATTCGAATGTGAAACAATAGCTTCTTTAACGGAAGAGATTTTCCATTCGATATCCGCCAAATAAGGTGGTACGCGCAGTAACTGCGAGCTTACCCAGGACATTTGAAGACTTCCTCATAAGACTGATATGGTTTAATTAATTATATCTGTAATCTAGAGGTTTCCTTAAGACGTTTATCCTATCGTTGTTATTGTTTCTTACCAAAATTTTCGTATGTGCGTTAATGTAATCTATAATACTGACATTCGTTAAATAGTAAAATCATATTGCAAGAAAAAATTTACTGTGCATATGGCGTATTGAATATTCCAAGTATACTCCTAGAGTCATCGGAACAGCAGGAATTTACTGAAGTTATAATAAATGGAGAGTATACTGTCAAGGCAGCGCCAGCAACAACTATTATCTTGTGTCCTCCAGTATTCGCAATAAAAGCCCGCGAGGTCGAGGCTGAAATTACGATTTCACGCCCGCCAACAGTTCAGTCTTCCAGCACCTGAAGATAAGACGTGTGACATTTGAATCTTACACAATAATTTGAACCAGGTATTCAACTTCCTTTAAAATTTATACACTAATACATGCACCAAAGAATCGTTAAATAGTGCTGAGCAAAGTCGTGGTCGACTTGTAAAATTAACTATAACAGATTAAACCTACCACCTAAAGGCGAGGACGTTAAAACTGTGTGGACAGCTTCGATTAATAACCAGTCAGAATTTTTATAAAAAAATTTTTGCGAAGGTAAATTGTAAAATAGGTATTTTTTCAGACATTTTAAGTACAAACATCCCGATGAAGAATCTTTGAAAAAGTGGTAGTCTACAGGCACACACAGCACAACTTTATATGCAGTATTACATCATAAGGTAATGTGGTCACCAATATATCTCTTTAAGACGTATCTGACAGAAGCTTGCAAGATCGTACAATATGTACGAACAACCATTAAAATGTTGT
The DNA here is from genome assembly GCA_003012365.1 of Medauroidea extradentata. NCBI lineage: Eukaryota > Metazoa > Arthropoda > Insecta > Phasmatodea > Phasmatidae > Medauroidea > Medauroidea extradentata. Next base: position 21,251 of record PNEQ01048644.1, on the reverse strand, counting down.
TTATGTAGTAACAATTTCTTAACAATTTCGTAAATTCGTTTGCGTTAAGTGATCTCAGAATATTTGTACTAAGTGTCAGTTCGCGTCCAGGCTTCATCAAGATTCAATGTGTGATCGACGAAATGTGTGTGTGCCCAATTGGTTCAGTACTTAATGTCTTTGAATATTTCTTGCAATGAGACAAAATAACGTAATGTGGACATACGCCATTGCAATATTATGTATTCCCAGAAATCTTAGAATGAGACTAAGAAAAAAAAACAAAGGAAAGCATGAGAAAACAAGCCTAGTTTGGCTGTAGTCAACACATACATTAATCAAAACAACAGAACATGAAATATCTCACAAGGAATTAGTCAAGAACAAATAAAGAAAAATAAAATAAATTTCCAACAATAAAAGTCTAAATACAAAACAAAATAATTTGTAGAACTCAGGACACCACAATTAATACAGCAGAGACAATACTGGGACGAAGACAATGTTGGACACAAGACAGTATGACGACGTCACAGAAAATAGATTAGCAGACACAAAATAACACAACACTTCTGAAGACCGACTGACATCTACTCCCGAAGCGTCATAAAAAGTAGGTCTTTAGAAATCTACTGTGTTCTTTTGTGTCTTCTTTGTGTCGTCTAGACAGTTGTCTGAGACGTCTTCGCTGTTATCCTGTATTGTGTCCAACACTGTCTTCGTCCCAGTATTGTCTCCGCTGGTATTTACGATTCAATTTTTTATTACGTAGCAAATTAATTTCTTTACCTGAAAATTATCCAGTCGGGTCCGTACTTTTAAGGGTAAATCTAGAGCGGGGTTAACGGATCAGTTTCAAACGGCCTTGGAATACCAACCTATCTCTATGATTGACTAAACTTACAATTTCCACTGCCAAGCATTAGAAGCAACTGTTTAATTGTGTATGCTTCGGTTTAAAACAATGTGATGAAAAAATTCTAAGTTCTACTACTTAATGCTTATATTTTTGTAAAGCGATTTTGACCGAATCTTGTTCGCATTACTTGCCTCGTCCATTCAACGTGCACGGAGCTCAACTGAAGTATGATAATTCCCTATATGGAAGCGACGAGTACGGACATAATTGAAGGCCATGGGGAGAGACAATGGTAACCCACTATGCATCACAACCGAGTTAAGCACATTTAAATATAGGTGCAATTTAAAAAAGAAATTTAATTTAAATCACCATTCTTTATAAATTATGTTATTAGTTACTATAGTGTATAACCAATGAAAAATAAGCACCTACGTTATAATAAAAATATATATGCGTATTCAAATTGTGTAATAAGCTAAGGAAGCGTGGCATGCAACTGAATCATTACTGCTTAATTTAATAACATAAAGTACAGACAGCATAAATCTCAAAACAAATAAAAAAATGTGGGTTACCACTGCCATTCCCTACGCCCTTTAATTTTAAGCGTCGGCTGTTTGGCACATAATTTAAGTTACTAGTGAATTTTCTACCAAACCTACACAATGCACTTCAAATGCCAGCCATGCGGAGTCCTTGATCGAGCTACGTCTAATTCAAAATGCAAACATGTCAGTTACAAATAATACTGCAACACGATCCCAGAATAGAGTGATACAGGCAGTCCTCTACTTTCATAGGTTTCAGCCTTACTTCAGTCAACATCCATGATTCTACTTTCATTCAGTGGATTCAGACTAGCGAATATCGACTAAAAATCTAAACATTATCATCTAGCCAGTCAACACTACCAGACATGACTTTCAACACTTGTCACCATTTTGTAACCCTCAGCAATGCTTAAATCGTTATTTATTACGTATTAAATCATAAATAAGCCAACTTGTACCCAAATAATATTAAACCAATTGTTCATTATCATGTTTTTATTGAAGGACCTTTCTTTGGTTTTGGAATAGAAGTTTATGTATAACATGCAAGCGTATCATTCAACTTCCGTACATTTTACTTTCACACGCTTTTTAAAGAACGCATTATGGATGGAAGAAGAACACTATAGCTGTATTTAAAACTTTAGGAAGTAAAATCACGCAGGAGTCTTATTCTCGTCACTAGACACAGGATGATACCACTGTGACTTCGCTGTTTGTTACAGCTGCGTCGAAAAAGTAACATCCGCAACATCTTCTATATACACTACATAAGTTACGCTTGTATTTTTATAAAAGCACATGTTTTTAGTCCGTTGTTGAAAAGAAGTCTTCGAGGCAGGCTTTATTACCCGCTGGAGGCAATAAGACATAAGCCATTTGGGCGAAATTAATTCACGTGTCAGAATAGTACCGCTTTTATGGGCAGAGCACTAAATAATCTTCCAGTGTCATCGCTGCAGCCTTTATATTTGTTTTCACATAACATTATGTTATCTATGCAAAGTGTGCGTAGAGACAAACCAATGCTTCTTTGTTTCTGTTTAACGATTCTGACATATTTTTTCTAGACAGTAAAAATAAAATGCCGTGTTTATCCATTTTGAGAGGCCAAAAAGAACATACCTCTAACAAGTTCGATGTATTTTTAAAAATACAAAATCATAGCATGAACTATATTTTCTTTCAATCCCTTGATAAATATGTAGACATTAAGTTTAACAATTGCTAGACATACTGCATCATCATGCGATAAGCAATAACTTCTCATCCGCTAAATTTTGTACAGGACTACTTTACATTGCTGGGTACCCACATGAAACCTCCTTGATTTCAAAATGCATTTAAAAAAAATAATAGATAATTAAACTTGCGATTTGCGACTTCATGTACAGCACTTCAAAAAGTTTTCTGTTCATGTTTTCTGTTCTAACCGATTACCTTGGCTTTGTTTCAGATGTTAAATAAAAACCATAAACAACTACGCCTCAGGAGAGAGCCCAAAGCGTTGTGCGGAAACAAATTCCAACATTGCTGTCCAAATAAATTACCGACGTGACTTTCCGGATGTTAAGATCGTCGCGGCTTGGGTTTTTGCTTGGGGTTTTGCTCAATCCGGGCCAACATCTCATTGGCAAAATCGTGGCGAAGCTGAAAGTCGTTTGGCTTCAATGCCTGCGAACATAATACTTTGTAAGCGTATAAGAGAAGTCATTCACACAGTACCTTGTGAAATGTTCGAGGAATGTATAGCTCTCGTGATGCTCGGTGAACTAACTTTGATGAGCTTCTTATGAAAGCCTCGCTGACCTTCTCTACCATTACAGCAAATGACTTTTTTCTGCCGGAACCTGACTGTCGGTTTACACTCGCAGTGGCTAGGAACTTGTCATGCCAAACTTGACTCATCTTAACATTTGTGGCTCCCTTCGAAATTCACGCCGGTAATTTCTTTAGACAGCAGTGGCTGATTTTGTTTCTATATACCACACCACACATTGGGCTACCTCTTGAAGTGTAGTCATTTCTGGTAATTATCTAGCATCTAAAAGAAATCAAAAGATATCTGAAAAATAAAATCAACAGTAAGCTTTTTGGGTTGCTTTACACGCCGCAAACCGTTAGTTTCTATGTATTAAAATGTTGTAATTGCATTTTGAAATCAGGGAGGTTTCATGTGGGCACCCTGAATGATGATCACTGATGGTCGTTTACACGGACATGCAAGGAATATTGCACGTCAACATCCTAAAGAGAACATGGAGATTAATTCTACCACAGCTACGAAAATTGGTGTGAGGTGGCTAATATATACTGACGAATGAACGGCGCAGAATGTATGTAACATTTGGTCGGCCTGCAGGAACAGCAATCGAATTACAACATAAAAATATTTCCTTAACAACGACATTTTACTTCAAACTCTTACATAACCAGTTTTTTTTTTAATTACAGGATGGAGTTAACTTACGTACATAAATATCGATTTTCACATGTCCCATTGTAAAAACAATTAAATATTGGGGAGTGAAAGAGAGAGAGGACTAATGATAGTAATGTCCTTGACAGAAATTTTTCATTAGTCATTTGCTAAACAATTACCTTGACTACTACAGAGGCGGTAAAGCCTTGCGCCACCCACAATCTTCGGCCAACATAACAGTTATGAGACGAGGAAGTACATATGCACATGCACGGCACCACGGTCTGCTGCAACTATAAACACTGCACTGTATCTCACACAAGACACCCAATTAACAAGCTAATCAATTACAAAAAGGTCATTTCAACATAACAGAAAATATCCAACACTTTATTAGCCTACACGAATAGACGATCCAACCACTCGAAAGCGTAATTCACCTGTTCACCATGACGACCCGGATACAATTACATGAGAGGTTGACTCCCGAATCTCGCATGTGGGAAAAAAGACAGTTTGTCGTTGACCGAGATATTTCCTTGAGGTACCGCCGTTTTAACCACCTTTGCGTTCCGCAACAGCCGCCCTACCCATCTACCCCTCAACCTCAAGGCTAGCAAAAAAGTGCAAATAATGTTATAACAGGCAAACAAAAAAAAACATTGCTGAAACTCGCTCCACCATGTTCACCACGGGTCAGGTGTGCAGACAAAAAAACTTTATAAGCTGTTCGCAATAAAATCAGATCTTTTGAATATATCGCATTGTTTGGAATACATATTAACTAATTTCCCCAGCCGTTGCTTTTAGAGTACATACGGTATAATCTACAATACAATTTGTTAGCTACTTAGGGTGCTGTGTATTTGTTAAAATTGGCTTAAAGTAAAGAAAGTAACCAGGGCTTCTAAAGTATTCATTTTCATTGTGGCTATTTATAACTTACTGACGCGCATTAACAAAAATTAGCGAGGAACAGGCATGATTTCAATAAACTATTTCAAATAGTTAACAGTTTTCACTATTCAAGCATACATTGTGATTAAAGAACGTAATTGTAGGGCTTAATAATTCCGTCCTTTCAAATACAAATCCCTACATTAAACATTTCAGTTATCAAACGCCTAATGCAGAAGCTTTTATTATAGTACGATGATTCCATTTACCTCCCTCTCCCTGTAGGACTGAGAGTCCTACATCCGCAGCCAATCTACAGAAGGTTAATTAAAAACCCAGACGGGTACAGCTTGCAGCACCACCAGGCACCTTGACACAAAGCTCACGGTCGTTCGGTCCTATTGCGGTGAAGAGTTCATTATTAGTCCGGTCGCCGACAGAGCAGCGCACGGCACTTGCCCCTTACGGAAAATTTCTAGACTACCTGCCAAGGACACAAATCTCAGCTCTGCCTAAATTTAAATGTTTCACTTAACCTTTTTTATTATGAGAGTGGAGAAAATTGGAAAGCGACATGCAAAAGCAGTTTATAAACACTCACTACGCGAACAACCTCAGAAGCTAGCTCAAAAAATAAAGGAACCTGTGCAAGGACGACAAGATTACCGCAGATATCGATTATGTGCCAAACACGCGTTTTCGTAACACCTTTTCCTCCTTTCCATATACAAAAGCAATCACACGATGTAAACAAAAACCTGTTTCTCAGCTCCTGACACACAAAAGCTTTTAAACGAATACAAACGACGGTGGGATCTGCACGCCCTGCTTCAGCACTCTAAAAAGCCCAACAAAGGAATCAAGTGTGGCCTCCCAGCCGGAATGTAACATTTCCAGACAACCTTAAGATCAGGTAATCCTGGCCACTTTACAGTTACCTGACAAAGGTCCATGGCGAACGTGATTGCAAAGCCGTTGTGCCATAATGCGCGAAAAGTGCGGTACATGTACGAGATATGTGGTCCATTAATGAATCATAAATTGACGAGTTCAGATTCAAAATGGACTAAGTGCCAAAAACCTACTTCCGAGGAAAAGTATAAAAAACGTAGAAACCACATACACTACATTTTAACTATAAGGATAAATCATGCAGACATTGCTAGCTACTAAAAAATTAATATTTAGACATTCAAAATTATGTTAAGAATTAAAACCTGAAGGATTGACGTTTGCGCGTTTTTCCTTCATATTTTGTGTCCACTTCGTGTCACCTTCATTGAAAATATCACAGCAAAACCATGATACTAACCGAAAAAGTGTCGGAATCCAATGTACACAAGCGCAGGCACCTGCTGTCATTTGAATATCATTAACCATGGCACTTATTCTCTCTTGAGTATTACTAGCCATGACCCGTACTATATACTTTGATGGAAATCCTATGACAATAAAGGATGGCTTTATTATCTCCTTTGGAGATCATAGGGCACAACACATAGGGCATTGACCAGAATTAAAGTGAAAATGTGAATTTTGGCTCTTAGTCCATTTTGAATCTCGACTCTTTAAATTATTTTAAAATACTGAACATTTCTTAATGTCGGGCGTCAACTTAAGCAAAGAGTTTATAATTTTACACACGAATTATCTTATTACAATGAACGGCAAGCATATTTTTAAATTTGTCACTAATTATCACAATTATTTGTAAGCTGTTGTGGATTTATGAGTTCATGGCACAATAATGTAATTTATCAAAACACTATGGTTACATATTTTAAATGCGTCTTTCTAAAAAACTAAAATAAGCGAAAAATCAGACATTCCAACATGGCTATGAGCACCAAGAACCAAGTGGCTGATTTTTAATTCCGTGTCTTGGGCACAGTTGTCTACGTCAGAATTACTACTTCCGACACACTCTAAGGTTTAGTCCAAGTAGCTCTCGACGAGGGCATCCAAGAGGAAAAAGTTTCTTCTTGACGCGTTCAAAAAAATAACCCGAACAAAGTTTGCAACCGCCCCATAAGACATGCGACCCTGAATTGCTTGCAGGCTTTTAGACATAACCTGGTGATGGAACAAACATGAACCCGTGACAGAAGTGATTTGGTCAAAACTTAACATTTAGGTGTTTAGCGTTGGTGAGGAGTTACACGCTGTACGGAGCACCGCCGGAAGGAAGGGGCGGGGAAACAAGAGATTCCCGGAGAAAACCCGCCGACTAGCGGCATCGTCCCACATGCGAAAATGCGGAGACCGTCAGGTGACGGCAAATCGACGTAACCCCAGCAGGTCACATACAAAACGTGTTACCGGCGACCGGGTAGGCAGTCCGGTCAACAGCAGCAGTAAGTGTTGTTCCACTTGCAGGCAGAAGTAGTTGTGTAACAGCAGTTACATCACCGCCCCCGCCTCGCTGCCTAGCCGCAGCTTCTCCTGTGTACCGGCTGCAGAGAGCCGGACAACCAGGCGAACAACTGCTATAGTCTATCCTACCAACACGAGTACTTATCTGACAGCGGTGTCATTCAACAACCATAGTTAAATATTTTACCGGCATGACACAATGTACACTCTAAAAAATGTTATACTTTTACGCGGAAAATCTTTAGGAAAACCAGTTACCACCGAAAATATTTGAAGTCTACAAGGTATTTTGTAAAAAAAATTTCCAATAAGTGTTTCTAACATTAAAAGATATAGCATCGTGTACTTGCAACGGGAAAAAATAAATTTTAAGTATTTACTTTATTCTAATTTTGAAAATTAACTTATTTGCCAAATAACAGCAAAACCATTTCTATGCAATTATTTTGAGAACAGAATCAATGGCCGCACAGAGAATCACACATACATTCATCAGTATGTTATCCACGCACTTTACCGCTAGACGAACTTAATTTGCATTATGCTAGCTCGTTTGTGTCTTTACATAATCAATTAACTTTGTTTTATAGAACGTCAATAATGTTCATTTAATTCCAGCAAAATGAACCAGAGTCCATAAATTGTACAGGACAACAATTTCCGACAAACCCGTGACTTTGATTGATTACAAAGTTTTTCTGCGTATTTTTACGAGCAAATCCTTGAACTTTACAAACAAATACCTTTACAAAGAAAATCCCTGTTTTATAGCAACTTTTGAGTGTATCAATGACAGAAAAGCGAATGAAAGTAACTATACGTTGGCAGCATATAGATTCCATGAAACCAAACGGTAACGCACAGCGGACCACAAAAACTTATAACGGCAGAGATGTCAGAAACGTGTACTTGTTTGTGGTATAGATTACACGTGCTTACGAGTGCGTTATGTATTGGACGTGAAGATGTTACTACTGCTCAAGATGGTGTCGCTACAAAATAGAACAAGGCTAGCGCTACGTCTGGCTGAGTGATACGTATCAACCCAATTAATAACACCTAGCTAATACAAGATCACCGGCACTAATCACAACCACTAATGACACAGAAAATATTTATTTCACAAACTATGTTGGTGTCGCAAATACTGTACCAGTGGTCCTCGGCTAACACATTAGAGAGAAATAGCACAAAAATGCCAGCCGAGCCCTGAATAAAGGTTCCCCTTCCGCTGTTTGTTCAACCCCTCCTTCGGCTACAATTTTTTTTTCATCCATTATCATATTTAACAAGCAAGAAATACAATACACAATATCCAATTTATTCGGGTGTATTACACATAAATACGGAACATTATTAATGTTTCGACCGGTATCGATTATCGTTACCACACAATAATGACATAGCACACCATTACAAACTACAAATTCAGGTTAGAAATATCAGTCTATGTTTAGTTAGTGTACTTAACAATATTATGAATGCCGTTCAGGATATAACACTACTGGTTAACATGTTCGATGAAGTAAACTTATTTTCATAAGCAAATAACGTTATCAAAACTCTTGAACTGCTATACTCAGCAAGTGACAATACCAATTTTCTGAGTTAGTTGCTTTTTTTCCAGAGCTAAGATGGGTTGTCTTCTTACGTGTATTTTAATATTTTATGACGAATGGGTTACAAGGGTGTAAGGAATCTCATCAAATAAAGTGTTTTCTTAACACTACCCAAAATAGAGTATATATAAATGGCTTTAGACCAACTGCAGTTAAATGTGTCCAAGTTGTCTCTTGCCTCTACAAATCTAGGTGGTAGAAGACAACTACGAAATATACTCAAGACATAATTAGATGTCTCTACACCCGTGAGCACGCGCACACACAAACACACACACACGCGCGAACGCACACACGCCTAATGGAAAGCCGAAAGATTATGACTTCCGTAGTTCCAAATATTTACACTGACTGGGTGGTCGTAAGTTATCGCTACTCCAGTGTAACTTCGAAGTGGTGATTTCATTAAATATAACAAGCAGCTTCAAACAATGTGTCAATGACAGAAAACAACAGAGAGCAGAACTACACTAGGAAATGTGAAGCTAAAAATAATCACAGCAAATTCGCAATGCTCTCAATTATCTTTTCAAGGTTTAAACATGCAACGATATATTATACAGAGTACTTTACAGACTGCTCTTCGACAAACATGAATCGGTTTTTTATTTCCACAGTGATTTTGCTTTTTTTAGTAACAATTATCAAAAAAAAGCTAAACGTGTTAACGCATCTAACCAACCCCTTGACATTTTATCCAGAATACAACAGCACATGCACGACACGACGTAAAACTACAATATTATCATTGATACTGTTTGAAAATCAGAAACCAGCAACATCTGTGACTGCCAAGATAATCTGGCTGCCGCCGTCACACCATCAACCAAAGTTGAATGCTGCTCTTCTCACGTAGGTTACGTGGAAATCATATCACCCAGGCCGAAAGTTACACGTGTTGCGAAGTCAGAATAAAAACGGGACCGTTAACTAAAAATGAATTCCTTAAAAACAATCTCTATTTTGGCTTTTTATAAGATATCATTAAACATGGTAATAAATGCAAATAACACGGGGCACTAAAATACAGTATTCCCTTTAATTTAATATTATATTTATTACGCACAAACGGTTTTTTTTTTTTTTTTTTTTTTTTTTTTACTATAACATCGTCTAACTGCATTGAATTAACTTAAAGTGTAAGCACACTAAAATCGACCTCCCAACGTTAAACACTCTTAATTTTCAAAACTTTAAAATATACAATATTTAACAAACGTTTGGGCTAATCAAACACTTCGAAAGTCTTAAAGTAAAAACCACTACACAAATAATAAATCTCATCACAGTGACCTACCGTCCAATTAAAACCTTATTATGCTAATGTCTTAACGCTCGTTGAAAACCACTCTCCTATCCGACGTATTTCTTGAAACACAAATATCGAGAACAAAAACCGTGTGCTATGATTTACCACAGGATCATTACCGAACGTTCCGTCACAGAGGCATCAACAATTTTTTCTTCTGAAAATAAACCGCAGCAAAATTCTTCAATCGTAAAATCTAATAAAAATCTCTAAAAAAAACTTTACTGATAAACTGGATACTTGTAAATATTTTCACATGTTTTTCTTCGCGACTCAAGTTCAGAGTTTACCTTGTCGATTCCTCCCACGAGAACCACCTGCTGACTAATTTAAAACGACTGTCATTCAAGCGCAAGCTGGCAACTTATATTACGATGATGTGCTACATCAACGAGAGCAACTTACATCACTACAGACGTTTACAAAAACTCACGGGGCGGAGCTCGGTAGATTTTCTAAGTCACGTGACTAATTTTGTCTCTTCTATCACCAAAACTCGGACGAACACTTGTAATACTATTCAGAGTTTTAAAGATGGCGGGAATGGATTCATAATTCATGTATGTTAAATATTTTACTAAAAATATACGTCCACAGCGTATATTTCATACGTTAAGTATGACCTTCGTTAGTTTCGTGCCTGTTTCTTCGATATTTTGAACACAGTGTATTCAATTTCACTTCGTTTCTGTTTTGGTTATGTGTACTGTTTAAATTTTTTTCGTGTCAAATGGTGACTTTCGTCTGTCAACAGCCGCTTACCCTTCTCGAGAGCTGGGTAAGAGGAGAGTTAATCGAGAAATTGATCAGGTGAATTTTGGTCCGGGGTAAACTTTACTCGGGTTACTTTTTGTAAAACGGAAGCTGACATGTTGTCTTATCTAACCTATCCTCGTGAGCTTTTGTAAACACCTATCGTCTTCGAAAAATTCTTGCAATGGGAGTGAAAGATCTAACGGAATATTGTGGGCACAAGCGAAAAACACCAAAAGTGATACAAGAAACACAAGCCAAGTTTGGTTTTAGTAGAAACATCCATAAATCAAAACATTAAAAATCATATTAAGGAATTGTGTCAAATCGCAGAATAAAAATTATTATTCAAAGCGAAATAAACCAGCACAGACAATCCCTAAGTATTAGTAACGGGCTGTCTTCATCATGGTGTGCTGAGTTTTTTTTAATGTTTTTGAGGATTTATTTTAATTAGTTTTTGTTATCCTACACAATTCCTTGGGGGATTTTTATGTTTTATTTTTGTTTATGTTATGTGTTGACTATGGTGAAACTCTGCTTATTTTCGTTTCGGAGACGACAAACAATAACCAGTTAATTGCATCACAATCTCAGAACAAGCCTTAGTTCAGCCAAGAACGTTGCACACCGCACAGCTGTTATGCGCACATGATGTTTACACTACACGAAAGTTGTTTGCCTCAATAGATAGGGTCGTGTCAACAATGCCGTGTGAAACGCCACATATCTGCGGTTATCACGCTCGCCTCGCCTGTGTGACGAGCGGACATACTGGAAGCTTGTCCTCAACAGGGCGTGGTTCTGTACATTCATTAATTCGAAAAACGTTTAATTCTAAGGTTAATAAAGAAAACTCTACACGAATGGGTTATTCTGTCACAATATTTAGATGTGCATTGTTATTCATCACAAATACACGTATCAAATTGAAAAGTGACAGGTACTGGTGAGAGGTTAACGGGATTGGTGCACATTACATATTTAATTTCTCAAGTTGCGATACAGTGCACATTTGATTTATCAACACATTTCAAATTGCATCATGAGTATTTTAAAATTTTATAAATTATTGTTTCTATTTAAGCTCTTTAGGACACATTTTTACAGCAACTACTAAAATTAAAGTGGTTCATTCGTATGGTAATTAAGAAGATGGATACCTACTTGTAATGTCTTGACATGTATGGAAACAATTTTCAGATGATTTACCCCGAGGATAAAGTAATAAATAAAAAAAATACATTAGTACCAAAAAAATTCCTAAACAAAACATTGGCTCCCTATAGGCTACGTAACTTGGACAAATCAGTAATACGTACAAGTATCTAAAGCTAGTACGTTTTTATTTTCATTCTCTTCTTCATTGAAATGACAATAAATGTGTTCTGGCGTTCTGAAAGTGTTAGTAAATAAACGTGTTTAGTTTAAGTCGTTATAAAAGCCTAGTAAATGCAGTTGCAACTACCAATTGTGACGTCAGAACACGTTACTTCAAGCAGGTAACAGCAGCAGCCACGCTAACTGGTGCCATGTGGTTGTAAACAATGCTTCTGTTTTCCACGCAACACTGTCCCTAACAGCCCTATTACTGCAGGCGCTAGAAGTCGTGTTTCAGGTACGGAAGCAGGCAGGTGATACGTGCTACCGAGACTGGCACGTGCGGGGCTCTTAGAATGGCATGCAGTGTTTCAGTCGTTGGCTTTTTCGCATAGCACTCGAAGCGGTGACCCTACTTTTTTATTTACGGCAACTGCGTAGTAAAGTTCAGCATGTGCTTTCCGATTGGTATTTTTTACGTGACAGCAGGCTGAAAACGCCGTTTTTTGCCATGTCGAACTGTTCTGAAACCACATTTCCAAACAAGGTACCTAGAAAACAAAAATATAGATTAAGTTATCGAACGCACGTTTAGTAGTATACGCTGCAAGAATGCTCAGCGCCAGCTGTATAGCACTCTTAAGAGTGGTCAAGTGCGATAAAATCACAATGTTATATTTTTATAAAATATTGTTAGTTTTGTAGACGATACTTGTGAGCACAACTTTTTCTTACGAAACAATTTTAGCTCTCATAGTTTTAACGGGGTGTTAAAGTCAAAATTTGCATGTTACGCTGCCATGCAAATAGTGAAAACCAACTGACTTACTTAAACAAAATAATTCACTGTGAACTTACATCCCATGAGCTATGAAATAAAACATTTAAAAAAAAACACAACGTAATAGTTTGAAATAGAAAATAAATCTATAAAGTTGCAAATTCAGCGTTCACATTTTACTCTGACGCACCGTTATGAGAAAACTACACCAGCTAAAGTTGGTTCGTAAGAGGAAACTGCACCCACAAGTATCGTCTACAAAACTAACAATATTTCATATAAATATAAAATTATGACTTTATCGCACTTGAACACCTTAAGGGGCCTCCCTACCTGCGCCTGAAATGTCACAACAAGTTACGATTGTTCCCAAGTGCTACTTAACGCGCATTACATATGTATGAAAAAATATTCACTTCAAAGTACGTCGCTATAATTTTATAAATCCAACACACATTTTACAAACTTAATTTCCCGAAACCGTACAAAGCTAGAAAATGACTTAATTTTTAGAATGACGTACCTGGGAAAATTTGACCATATTTAAAACAATGTTTTCCACAAACAGAATGATGAAAACCACTGTAACTTAAGTGTTGCTGTAAAACAGTTTCTAAGCTATATACAAACTTCCGATTTTACGACCCTTCACGGTTCACGAAAAATGGGTCGTTACCAAAATTCTGTCCGATTTTCGGCGACTCTCATCCCTCCCTAAACATCAAAGTTTGCCATTTCACCCGTAAAATCTATGATCTGTCGTCTGTGGCCCAGAAATTACATGTTGTTTGATGAAATAAATACTTTATCGGCATACATATTCGGCATTCCAAATAAATATTATACCCTGAAAATTCATCTATGACTTTCAGTCAACACAAAATAATAAAGCATAAACTTCGCTGGCCACACGAACTGTAGCGAACGCAACGTCCGTTTTCTCAAACTAATTTTTTTTTTTTTTAATTTAATTTTTATTCTTGCAATTGGGCCTCAGCTCTGTGGCAAGGATTTGCTTAACCTACCTCTACTCAATTTTCCGACCCCATCAACCTTTTCCTAAACTCCCTCGCTCCCTTCACCTCAACCACCTCCCTCGCCAATTCATTCCAATCCTTCACCGTTCTCACCATCATAGTGTTTTTTCCTCTCTCTGTCCTCTTCCCCACTCTCTGTATCTTCCACTCATGATCACCCCTTCCCCTGAATATACCTCTCTGCATGTCACCCAGTTGTGCCCACCCACCCACCTCCCTCACCCCCTTAAACATCCTTACCAGCCGCTCCACTCTTCTCCTCTCCTGCAGTGTGCCCCACCCCAGTCCTCTCACCATTACTGATGGTCTAAAATCCTCCTCTCTCTCTCTCCCCCTGTGTCCTCCACTTATTTGTGACCCACCTAGCAGCCCTTCTCTGCACCTTTTCCACCTCTACCACTTCCCTTCCCACGTATGGGTCCCAGACCACCGCCGCATACTCCAAAATGGGCCTCACCATTGTTTTGTATCCCTTTTCTTTCACTTTCTTGTCTGTGCCCCTTAACACCCTTCCCAGCAGGACCAGCGCTCTTCTACCTTTACTTGTAACACACTTCACTTGCTCGCCCCATCTTACGTCATCCTGAAGAATAACTCCCAAATATTTATATCTGTTCGCCTCTCCAATCTTCCTCTCAGATACTCTCCCACCCAGTTTACCACCATCTTATCCTCCAACAACTCGTTCAATTGTATCATTAACTTTACATGTGGCACCTTGTCGAACGCCTTTTCAAAATCCACAAAACACACATCTACCTGTTTCCTCCCATCCATAGCCTCCCCTATATCTTCCATCAATCCTGCCAACTGCATCTCACATGAGAACCCCTTTCTGAATCCATGTTGTCTATCGTCCATACTCCCATTCTCCTCCATTACCCTCACAATATATTCACTCACCAGTCTCTCCATAACTTTTCCAACATTAGATGTTAGGCTCACTGGTCTGTAACTGGCTGGGTTCATCTTCTCTCCTCCCCCCTTGTTAATGGGAACCACTATTGCCACAAAAAAAATTTAAATATTTTTTACTGTAAATTACCATTTACTTCAATAGGCGGAAGTATTCTGAATCTACATCTACGACATTTCGTTTGCGCAAAATAAAGCATAAACTTGGCTGCAATTGAAATTGAAATGCGCGCACGACAGTCTAATATCGTGGAGAGACATCTACGACCGTTCGTCAAATCAAAATAGATGCAAAAATTTGTCAGCAACGTTATATCAGAGAGCATGCGCGATGTCCTCTTGCATTAGCTGCGCTGTTTGCCGCCATAATGTAATATTTTTTAACTGAAATAATAGTTGATTTCAATAGTCAGATGCATTTTGTACGAAATGATACTACGAAGAACTATTTACGACCTTTCGCCGGCAGAAAAATTAAGCATACACTTTGTCGGCAACATACAATTTAGCACCCGCAACGTCCGTGTTCGCAAGACATTTCTGGATACAATAACATAGTTTTTTTTTTTTTTTTTTTTTCAAATAATAATTTACTGGGACAGACAGACGCATTTTCAATTAAAAGGAAAACTAGAAGAAAATGTACGACTTTTCTTCAGCTCAAAATAAAGCGTTTACTTCGTCGGCAGTGTAAATTTTGCGCCCGCAAAGCCGGTGTTCGCAAACTATTACCGGGATTTCGTAATACCACTGAATAAAATGAGCAGACAAAATGTAGCGCAAACATTGCCCGTAACGTCCGTTCTGATGAAGCTGTTTGCTGGGATGTCGCACTCAACGTAAATAAAGTATAGGCAGTTCGGAATAAAATGAGCACTCGAAAAAGCCCTGCTAAAGATCTATTTCCATTCAATTCGTATCTTTCCGCATGTAGCAGCTAACGACGGGAAAAGTCTAACCTCCTGGGACTCGCCACTTTATGTTTGCGCGTGTAAGATAACTTGTTCAGTCGATAGGTACATACATAGTTTGATAAAAAAAAAGTTTATTAATTATACAAAATACAATTATATCGCTTTCGGTTGATTTTGTTTCAGTATTGTTGTATTTAAATACGAATAAACACGGAACTATGTTGTGTTGTTTCGTTGCCAACCATACAAGCAGTAAGGTGACTATCGGTAATGTTGAATTATATGTAGTAACGGCTAGTGATATTTTTCAAAGGTTAAATAATTAGTGTTCACTTATTCCGAACGGCCTATATATGGTGTCGCACTATTGTAGAAATCCGAACCAATAAAAATAGCGAGGGTTGTTAAAAATCGTTTGAAAACACAAGCCAAAACGTTACTGCAACGAAAGCCAACAAAATAAAAGCACGAGTCGTCAATATGTACAAAAACAAGAGAAACAAAAAAAAAACAGACCACGGATAAAACCGCTAAATCACACGTACAAAAAAGGCATTTAACCTTTCTTGGAAGCGAAGCGAATTGATTCGTTGAGTGTCTGTCCGTTGTGTAATAAATATGGGATTCTGATAAACATATTCAAAAGTATTAGAAGTACCTATTTATGAATATCATTGCTAAATGATGTGAATTTATTAGTAATCTGAGTGTAATCTGTTACGTTCTACGATTGCTAGCCTGAACATACAGAATTATAAATAGCATTTTTTTTCTGATTTACACATTATTTAAATACGTTATTTATTGTTTTTGTTTAATTGCGTGTGTCGTATGTGTTTTTAGTGGCGTGTTTGAATTACAAATTAATACCCTGTGCATGCGTTTACGAGATAAGTAACGGCAACAGTGTGTGTCGTAACCAATTAAGAGACGATGCTGAGAAACCTGTGTTATAAAACATTAACTTGCAGGTACTTTTATAACTAAGGTTACTATTCAGTACAGCATATACACAGTGCCCGTTCATTTAATGAGCAGATATTATAGACAACATAGGAGCAGTGTAATGTAAATGTAAACACTGTACAAAGCTACGTAATAAAAGCACGTGGCAATGTTTATGTTTACATGCAACGGAAAGAAATAAACAGGCAGAAAATATAAAATAATCAGGTCTTTTCTGAGTGCTCGCTTTATCCCGATTTACCTATGTAACATGTACAAGGCTAGCGTATACAGAAACACGAGAAAAAAACAGTAGTGAAAAACTTACATTGTGTGGTTCATACACCCCATAGCAACAAAATTACTTGAAATAAATTATTTATACTGAAATTATGTGTCCATGGCACTTAAAAGTTATAAAACGCAAAACTATATATTTTCGTTTATATTTTTGAAAAATTTCTGATTATCTGGTACTTGTCCAACATTGTCAAGGTACTATACTTAAAAAAAAAAAAATGCTGTTCTGTGTTTTTATGACTTTTGGGAAATTGCCAGTTACATATTTTGGTGTAAATTATTTCATTTTACTAAAGCCCTATACACAATACTTAATATTTGACTTTACATATCCACAATACAATGTAAAGTCAAATAAACGACAGTTGAAAAACAATTGGAAATCTGTTTATTGAAACTTAAACCATTATATATTTACCGTAAAAGCATATCACATAGATATTTAAATAATAAACCCTATTTTTTCAATTATTATATTATTTTTTCAGAACAAAAGCAACGCCATAATTGATGCAACTTAAAGTTCATTTACGAATATTTCTCTAACGCTATTTACGTTTTTTCGAGTACGTTTAAGAAAAACCTGTTATTTTTTCACAAAATCCCAATACTGGAGAACAAAACTACTCAGAAATAAACATTTTTCGTTCTAGCATACATAATCAGCTGGTTATTTGCGATCTGCCATCTTGACTTTTACTTTAGATTTCAGTTTTCTATGATAGTTAAAAAATGTTTGTAAGATGATAATACAGTTTCTAGTAACATCTACAAAGCCAACACTATTTCGTAGAAACATAAAATTAAGAAAACTTCATTCTTAAACCACCTTAAAGTTTTCATTGACATTTATTTCCTTTTCGTTGAATAGTTTCGAAAATAAATGTGCAACGTCCAACCTGCTCCAATGAAGTTCGACAGGGGAGTTTCTTGAAAGATTTTAGTTACGAATTAATATCTTCAACATATTTTTACTGTCACATTGAATTTACTTTAAATGCAGTGTCTATTTTAAACATTAATTTAGAACTTTTCCCCACTTTATTGCACAGTCCTACCAAAGTAATAAGCCATAAGTATTGTACAAATTTGTATTTTTTGTTTACCGGTATATATTTTTCCTAAAATTGTTGCTGTTGACTTTTTTTCTGTCATTTTCATTTTAATTTTTTGAATCATAAGCATTTATTTTTAAATGCCTGAATGCTTTTATGAATTTCTAAGGTTTGCAATTTAAAAAAGCAGTAAAATCAACAAATTCACTGGCAATAACTAGCAGTAGCCTAGTCTCCAACTGTTAGAAATAATGTTCTATAAATTAAAAACTTTCAAGTAAAATATGTAACTAAGCAGAAACAAAGCTAACAGAAGCACACCCCTTTTATATTTTGGCAACAAAAGAAAGAGAGAAACATGGATGGAATTTTTTTCTGACATGTAATTTTAGCAAAAGACAAACCTTCTCCCCATGCTCAAACACCACTAGCCACCCAAGCTCAACAAGGCCACAGTTGGAAGGGTTTAGAACTCACCACAGTAGGAGGACCGGGATGACTCCTGCAACTTGAAAGTGAAGGGGATATGCACCTTCATCATCTTCATCTGAGGGATGGGCGGCTTGGTAATGTGTAGGGGGTTTGCTCCAAACATGATGTCATCCCCAGGGAACCTGAACACCACATTCCTGCACAGAAAGAAGCAAAAATCAAATAACACCCATTATTGTTGTGTACATATACAGCCATTCCAAGAACAAATTTACTAGACTTCCAAAACTGTTTCAGAATATAATAACAAGTTCTAAAAATTATAACTAGCTACTTTAATGGTAATATTGAACCAGTATACAAGAAGGACTATAAAATTTTACAAAAAATTCTGATAAGCCTACTGAGTGCTTTCACATTCCAGTTAAGATGTATTAACTAGCACACAAAACTTGCAAGTGTTTTCCACCATGAACTCAAAATTTTGGTAGGCCTACTACCAGTTCCCAAATTGTCTGGAACAATACAAAAAAAAAAACAGCTTCACTACCTTGAACAGCAAGAGTTTCAGTTCTGAGGAAGTCCCTTGGGTCTAAAGTAAATGCTCTTGCTTATGCAAATGTAAACAGAAATTTTAAAAAACTGTGCTATGAAATAGCACCCAAAATATTGGCCATGTGTATGATCTCAGTTACATCCACCCTTGGGCCATGAGACTAAGGTGTTTATAAGGGCCGCACAGCACTGCAGTTGAGTCATTTCTTCCACGTCAGCAATGAAGGTAAATAACATCGGGCAACTAAGTAATCTAATCTGCTATAGAGTGGGAAGAAGGGCATTTGTACGAAAAACCAAAGGCAGGTGATTCTTGACAAAACTGGCTGGAAAGTATTAAAATTCTTGGGGTGTTTGTCGGTGGCATTCTGGGCTTAAGATTACGGCAGTGGGATAGATCACAATCTAATCTCAGCGCCAACACCCCCAGCCCAATAAAATGGTAGCCATGCAACAGAAAACACGGTTTTGTTGTTTATGAAGTTAAAAGTCTGTCTCATATAAGAATTCCAGTTTTTGACAGTTCTGAAAACTATAGTGTTCAAATTTCTACATAAAGATACTGATTTTGATATACTGTACAGTTTATGAGTCAGCTGATTGTGTTTGTGCAAAAATCATTTGCAGCAGAGGGAAGCACTGCTTATTTCGTGGCAACAACGGTAAAACAAAATGTATACACAACTGTCAAAAAGTACAGTTATTACATGAGAGTAGACAAACCATTATTTTGTACACTGGATTAGATGGCTATGGTTAAAAGGTTTCTGCAAAACTAGTACCTTACAGGTAAAATCACCAGGACAGCTAATAAAGCCCAAAGAAAATTTAGAACGTAAGCTATCTTGATGTGCAGCCCCAAAATGTCAAATTACTTGCAATATTTTTGAGCTTGGCTCCAAATTAACTTATTTAGTGCAAAATGTAAGGTCTTTAGTGTCCACTGACGAATTTATCACCAGTAACAATAATCTAGACAAACCACGGTCATATGTTTTCTCTTAGATTGAAGATATTGAAACTGGCATTCCAAATTAACTTATTTTGTGCAAAATTTAAGGTTTTTAGTATCCACTGAAGAATTTATCACCAGTAACAATTATCTAGAACAAACCACAATTATATGTTTTCTCTTAGATTGAAGATATTGAACCTAAGTGGAAAGCAAATAATCTATCCATAAGAAATTAGGAAAAGAATCTGTCTGGTATGCAAATAGGTGCATAGCCCTATTATAGCATAACAGTGTGCAATGCTCTGCATGGAAGGTTAGAAATATTTTAGACCAGGAGGCTGAATCACTTCATTCTTACTATATGCCCTGATCTTTATAAACTTTTTCTACCGAGGATGTAGCATGGACATCAACTACACAGAGAAAATTTGAGATTTGGAACAGGCATACTATATTTGCATCACAGAATCACAGCAGCCAATGAGATAAATTACTCCTATGTAGAAAGACATCAAATACCACCTTGACATAACGCAGAGCTACAAATAGAAAACACAGAAACAATTTAAGCAAAACTTATACCTTACTATAGGCCTAAATTTTGATGCAAGAACCACAAAATGTTAGTAAAATAGTTTTCTATATGTGGGTCCTTTAAATATGACCATTTTCAATGAATTTGTGTCAAATCAAAACAAACTCAAGCTGAACAAAAGATGGTGCAAAACTGTGCCAGCTGGCAGACAGTGGAATGAAACCACTAGGCCTACTACGGGAGCATAAAGTTCATACCCAGACATAGTTATCACACTTAGGAAAATTGGCACTGGTAAAGTCTCTGACATAGCCTGACCTGAAGTTCAGGGCAGATATTGAAAGTTAATTACGTACACACAGCTGCTAAGTATTATACTTTACAACAATAATGCTTGTTCGTCTGGGCTAGTGAATTGCAGAATATGCTGTAACACCAACCAAGTAAAAAGTGATGCCAAAGAAAAAAAGAGAAGGAATGCAACAAAATATGCCTTCCATTCCATAATACCCTTGCTTGACCGGCAGTAGCTCTCTCAAAAAGCTGGAGAGATGTTGAAATTCTATGATTACCTATTATATATTTAATATGCCCCTTCCATTCCATAATACCCTTGCTTGACCAACAGTAACCAAGGCTGCTTATAATAGTGCAACCACCTCTACCTCCCTTCACCCTTCATATGGGCCGCTCTATCAAAAAACTGGAGAGATGTTGAAATTCTATGATTACCTATTATATA